>PVKH010005376.1:0-22164 GCA_004027955.1 Chaetophractus vellerosus
CATAATCCAATATCTATTTTTGGAATTCATAACTATATCAAAATCTATGTTAAAACATGCTATTCTTTTGGATATGAGACATACCTTCTCTAAATTATTATGTTATTTTACATAAAGTTTTTGTTGTACTCTTTTTCTGTATAGTCTTATAAGAGAACATTTTGTATATTTTTTCCTTGATGAAATAAAAAAAGAGAAGAACATTAAATTACCTAACATCTTTTTTTTACAATAGATCAACATTTATTTTTGTCCTCTTAATTGATAACATAATGAATAGAGTAATTAATTCCAACCTTTGAGATTTAATAGTACAATGAAAACTACATGCAGTTATTTTATCTGTTATCTGCAATTTCAATTAAAATTAAAAACTGCTATAGAGTATTAAAAAATGTAAATAGTTTTTTTCCAACCAAAGTGTAGAGAAAATGTTGAATATTTTTACATTTATGGTTAAGAAATAGTGAATGTAATAACAATAATCCTAACAGTATATATGAATTTTATACTTACTACATACCAGATATAGTTCTAAGGATTTTGTATGGCTAATATAATCTGCAAAACAGTCCTATGAAGTGAGTTCTTTTCTGTGAAGTGAGTTCTTTTATTCTCACCATTTTAAAAATGGGAAAATGGAACTACAGAACCAAGAACTTTCAGGCAGAGGTTGTATCCATATGTTAACCTTGAATAAAATCTTGTTTTTATTTGGCTTTTTTGTTGCATTTGCAGAATAATCAGCATAAGTTGATTTTATCAATGAAACCAGATGACAAGTATTATGAGAAACAAACCCAAATGGAAACAGAGAAACTACAGCAAAAGATCAATTCTCTTTCCCTGAATGACAAGCAACAGATATATAAAAAAGGTTAGATATTTATTTTGTTTTTAGTAATTAAGGAGATAGCCTTGTAAAATGATACCCTAGTCTTCACTTAAACCCAGCGAACTCTTTTAGTGAGTTATTAATGTTAAAGGCAATTATTATCTCAATCAACACATATTTATTGGACACATACAAAGTTACATGTTTGGTGTGATGGGTGATAGATTCAAGCATAAGATTTATTCGATAGTCTCAAAAATGTTATACTATAGTTTAGCAGGCAAGATGGGAATATTTGAAAATAAGTAACTTTATAAGATTTATTCATTTTACAAATTTTATGAATGCTTTCTACTTCCCAGGTGCTATGATATGCCATTTCATTTTTTAATTTTATGTCATGTCACAATATATGATTAATTGCCAAATGAGCAATATAGGTAGTGTAAGTTCTTAGTTCAAAAGGATTGCAAGTGAGTGAACTAAACAGAATTGGCAAGGTTCACAGGGTAAATAAAGGATGTAAGCCAACATCTGTGTAGTGTAGGCATGGGTAGACATGGAAATTGGGCTCTGAACAATGATGAATAGATGAGTATGGAAGAAATAAATTGTTGATTTGAAAAGACTGAGACAAGAATGAAGAGGCCAAATTGAGATTAGATTTTGGAGAGCCTTGAATGTAAGTGGTGAGTGAGTGCTTCATCTATTACATTATGAGGAGGTGTGGGAAATATTTGAGCAATCTTTTGGTGTTATCATTCAGGATAATTTCAAAGAAAAAGAAAAAAATTTGATAGAGAAAATTCTCAACAGGCAAGTAGAAACCGAAGCATGGCATAAAGACCTAAGCTTGGATGGTTGTGGTAGGAATAAAGAGAAAGTCCAAATTTGGGAGACTTTGTAAAGGCTTATAGATTTAGCTGGAGTTAGGAATGGGATATTGCAACAAAAGAAAAGGAAGAAATCAAAATTAATAATCAAAAATAACCTAACCTCTGGGAGAAAATATTTGCAAATATTTTTATAGAAGACCCGTATCAGGAATATATTTAAAACTTTAACAATTTAATGATGAGAAACAACCCAATTTAAAAAAATGGGCAAAAGATTTAAACAGATACTTCACGCAAGAAGATATACAAATGGTAAGTAAGTACATAAATCATTTTTCATGTGAGAAAGGATTTGATTTCATTGTTTTCTTAGGGAAATGCAAATGAAAACCACAACATATTCGATATTCATTTGACTTCTCTAGTATTTGACAGTATTAACTACTTTTACCTTCTTGAAACTCCTCCTCCCCCTACTCTTGTTATACTTGTTTTACTATAGCTATACCAACCTTTTTTTTTTTTTTCATTCTTTTTTTCCTGAGGCTTTTTGTGTCCTTTTAGTTAATATTTTTCCCTTAAATAGCATATATTCGGTTTTGTTTCTCCTTTGAGTCTGACAATCTTAATTTTTTAATTGAAACATATAGTGCATTTAAAGTTAATGTAATTTACCTATTTATTTGGATTTATACTTATAAACTTGTTTATTACTTTTCTTTTTGACCTATTTTTATGTTCTTTTCATTTCCATTTCTTGCCTCTTTATAGACTAATCAAATCTTTTTATTATTCCGTTTTCCCCTCTACTAACTCATTAATAATACATTCTTTAATTATTCTTTTAGTGGTACCCTAGAGATTACAACAAACATCCTTGATTTTACAGTTTAATGCAGATTATTACTGCTTTTACCACATGGTCTTAAATGGGTTCTTTACATGGATGGTTATTCACTCAGTATGTGGGAAGGAGAGAAGAATGCCAAAGTCTTCAATGAAAGAAATGATGTAGGAGGTTTGTAAATGGCAAGGAAGGAATGAGGTAATTGCCGGAGTCTCAAACAAGTAGAGAGGTTTCCTACATAAGCCTAGAAGAGGGATAGCTAAGAAGTGACATTGTAGAGTGAGAAAGACCCTAATATCTCCTTCCTACTCTGTCTGAGGTATGTGATTTATGAAATATAAATAGCCTCCACTAAGATACCTACAGCGTAAGTTGTATAAGTTTGTTCGTCATGGAGCTAGTTGTTCCTGAGTATACATCTGAAAAGTTAGGAAGCAGAGAATGGTTTTAGCTTTTACTTTAATATGGGTCTCAATGATATCTATTGTGAGTGGATATACTACATGAGATTCTTGGCGGTGCTATGAATTCCCATAGTCATTTTGTTCTTTGGATTCCCATCTCTAAGCAAACAGTTATATGATAACTTGTTGTCAAGGAACAAGTTCTGATGGGAACTTCATAAAGGTAGAAATGGAAGATAGGGAATGGGGAAACTACTAGGTCAACTTATCAACACCATGAATATTCTGTGTGATGAGTTTGAGTTAAAATAATAACTCAGTACAGCAATCATCGATGAATCGTGTGTGTGAAATAATGTGTTTGTATATATGTTTGACAATTTTAAACTGAAATCTTTTTACACATACACCATTCAGTTCTGTCCTTAAAAATTACTATAAAACTTTTGGATTCTCTCCTCTTATAGACAGTGTAATTATGTGGAGCTTCTCCCCTCTAATTATATGAATAGAAAATCAGGCCAAGAGAAATGTGTTTTTAACCATTGCTATAATTGTAAAAATTTCTATGATTACAAAAATGTTTTGCTGAGATTAGTGAGATAAAATAGGAGAAAACAGGTGCAAAAGTCATTATATTTCAAGCCAACAAGAAATGGCTTGAAAACTTTAAAACCAGCTCAATCTATTATAAAAGTTTTGGGGGGTGGGAGAGAAACTGCTGAGCAAACAACTGCTCTCCAGCAATTTTTTTTTTTTTAAATAATTGAAGAGTAAGAATTGGGAAAAAGGCTACCTACCAAAACACATTATTAATGCCTCTAAATCTCTAAATCTAGTTTGTTTGGAAGTGGTAGATTCCTTATAAACCTTAGTACTTATATACTTCCAACAGTTGGCATGGGTTTGCTATATTTAATGTAATAACAAGTAGAAAGGAGATGAATTGCATAAATTCTTTTAATTTTAGTCCCAAATGTTCATTTCTCTTTTTTCTTTTTTTAGGTTTAGAATTACGGACTCTGCAAAGTAAACCTCAAGATGCCTCTTGTCTACCAGCATTAAAAGTTTCAGATATTGAGCCTACCATACCTTTTACTGAGTTGGATGTGGCATTGGCAGGTCAATGGAAATAACTAATTTTCATGAGTGCAAGTTTTCATGGATGTCAGTATCCATAATAGTAGAGCCATGTTCTGCATATTTTTTCATGAAACATGAGTGGCCCTATCAATTTATAGTTATTTCTCTTCACATTTCTTGCAAATTGTCCTTAACACTCATTGATAATAATCTTTTGTACTCAGTAATAGAGGCTTGTGTTTGTTTTCCTGTTAGTGCATTTGATATGGCTTTGTAATTTGCTACTTCTGTTAGCTGAGGATTTGGATTATGCATAGGCTCTATTAAATGCAGGTTCTAAGGGGTATAGACTACCTTTGATTAATTTGCCCAAACTAACTCTTCAACTCAGATATAAATACATGAAAGAGATTATAGGAGTGGAAGAATAAAGAAATGCCTCACAATTTTTAGGTATTGATGACTTCCGAAGAACAGAAAGGGAAAGTTGAGGTTTGCTATTATCAGCCTCCTGTCTCATCTTATTGTCTTAGTGCTCCATCTCCTGTAGTCTGTCACTGCTTTTGCTTTCTGGTTGATAGCATAGGAGACACAACTCTCTGGAAGCGTGTTACCTTATTAGATGTTGATGTTCAGCTTACCAGTGGACGATCATATCTCACTACAGTGTTAGACTTTAGCTTATATCCATTTAAAATAGAATTTTAGACTCCATTTGAGCATTATTTTGGTTTTTTTTTGAAGCATCTCTAGCCACCTTTTATTTTTTAAAACAATGCTTATCATGTTTTTGATATTTGATTTATTTGTATGTGTATATGCATGTATCTAAGTGATATGCATGTATCTAGACTAAGCTTTTTGAAAGCAGGGTCAGAGTCTCCTATTCTCCTAATCTTCCCAGGATCTATTCATGGGTTAAGATCTTTAAATGTTCTTTAAAAGAATTAGTGAATATGAATCATTCATCAATAAATAGTTTAGGTCCTTTTCTGTTTTTTCCTTTTCTGGCATTGTGCTAGGGATATAAAAAATACACAATACCTACCCCTGAAAGACTTAGAAATATCACTGAGGACACGGGACACAGATTATCGTGTTGAGTGCTGTGTGAATTGGGTGATCAGGGAGGATTTTATTGAAGAGGTAATATCTAGAGGACCTAAAAGTGATAAATCTCATTTGAGAAGATGAGTCACATTTAAAATGGTAGAAATAGTGGGGATAAAATATTCTAAGAATGAGCTAAATAGTAGTCCATTCTGATAAAGAGAAAGGTTCAAGTTAAAGTTGTAAGGGTAGACAGAAGTGGGTAGGGATCGGTGTTACTTATTCTTTTGTTCTAATTATTTAAAAAGCAGGGATTCTTTTAGCATTTAAGACAGTTTCAGGTTTTTTCCATAATAAAAGTACAGTAGAGAAATTTGTATAATTTATAGCAAATGAATAATATTTCATTGCTAACAGAAATTTTAAACCTCTATCCTTGAAGTAATAGCATTATTTTAAAAATATTAAAAATGATTAAAATGCTATTGGTTATAACTTTTAAAATAAATTATTTTTGTTTTTTTAGCTGGAGAAATCCCTGTTCAGTACTGTGCCCAGCCAACAAATGGTGTGGTATATTTCAGAGCTTTTTCTAGTTTAAACACACTTCCTGAAGAGCTAAAACCATATGTGCCTCTTTTCTGCAGTGTGCTTACCAAGTAAGAGTCTGATATTTGGAACAAAGACATACAAATATATATAAAATTTGATATTTTACATATGTTATTAATGTATATTTTCTTCTGTTTTCTGTATGTACATTTATGTTGTTTTAATGCATTGATAGTAATCACTTTTTATTGTATCACTTTATTTTTCAGTACTACAGTATTGTTTCAGTATATAAGAAAGCCTACAATATATTTAGAATTTGTTTTCTTATGAAAATTATATTTTCTTATTATTTTACATTAGGATATGTATGAATCTAGAGTATAAGATAGTTCTAGACATAACTGTCTCTATTACTCAGTATCTCTTTTAAGATTTTGCAAAGAAAGTAATTAAATTTAAAGTGTAGACCTGGGGATAATCTTGAAAGATTATACAGTATACCCTCCTCCCTTAGTTTGTATCTCCACTAAGCCAAATTTTTAGTCACTGTTCCCCATTGATAATAGATGCCTATGAATCTACTTAAAAACACATGCACAAGCCACACACAGTTGCATAAAACCCTTTCCGAACTCTGCTCCACGTCAAATGACCAAGGGCTTCAGGCTAAACGGTAGATAATCATAGCTTTATGCTTTCCTTTCTTATATCCCAGGAAAATAAATTAAAGAAAAATGAGACAATTTCAACCAACTGGATAGGACCTGTTGCCCAATTTAATTCTTAAGTTGTAGTCTTCATATTGTAGAAAGAAAAATATTTGCACATTACAGAAAGTTAGATGAATATGTGTTTTTGTGTACCCTGGCCAAGTATCTGGTCAGATGAAGAATGTCTTTGACCTTTTGAAAGCTCTCTGCCTTTTTAAAATTTTGTATTTTTTTTTTAATATAGCTCCCTCTTCTTGTCCTTTTATGGTTATAGCAGTTTTAGAAAAACCTCACAGTTGTTGGCTTGGCTTAAATTCTTTTTTGCATTAGGAAATCGTTAGAATGTTTCTTCCAAAAGCACCATTGACACTGAGGTGACTTCTGCTTTTCTTAAAAACTCAAAAGGTTTACACTTCAGATTTTCCCTCCCAAAGGTACCAGATATTTGAGCAAATAAAGTATGTGTCAGAATATATTAGAAAAAGTTAAGCTTAGGACTGGAAAAGCACACTATTTTTTATTTTTAAATATGAAAAAATATTTATTTTTAGTTATAGACACTGGCTGCTTAAGTGTTCAGTGGACTTTTTAGAAGAATTCCATGAATAAAAAGAAACGGATTTCCACTTTGTACAGAAGGGGAGTGAGCAGTTTCATAGGGATAATGTAAAATTGCTGTTATGTTTATAACTTTTGAAATGTAAAAGACAGTTGTGAAAGCTGTGATTATTGAATTAATTTAAGCAACTTGTAATTTTAAATGTACAGTTAAAAATGATGTGGGAAAAATAAGAAGAAAAAAGAAACAAAAGAAAAAAATGTGGTAAAGATAAAGATAACCTTACTAATTTAAATATTTATTTGCTGTTAAATAGGCTGGGCTGTGGTAATCTTGACTATAGAGAACAGGCTCAACAAATAGAACTGAAAACAGGAGGAATGACTGTTTCTCCCCATGTAGTCCCTGATGATTCACATTTAGACACGTATGAGCAGGTAACATTTTATTTCTAGATCACAATGATGGTCCTAAGTTTGTTTCTCCAGTGTCATTTTTTTTTCTTTTACATTTATCTCATAATTAATTTCTTCTTTTGTAATTTTTTCCTTTAACAATTTAGGGTGTGCTTTTTTCATCTCTCTGCCTGGATCGAAATCTACCAGACATGATGCATTTGTGGAGTGAAATATTTAACAAGTAATGTTATTTACAAAAGATGTTAATTCTTGGGATATATTGGAAATCTAAGTCTGAAGTGTTCTAAAAATAGAAAATTTTATTCATTTGTTGGTTTTTCTAGCTTAATTTTATTTATAATTCCTCTAGACTCTTGTAAAATTTCTGAGGATGTTTAAATTGTCTGAAAATTTCTACTTAATTTTCCATAATAGTGAAGGGTGCTTGTTTTTGTGTGTATGTATATTTTTTATTTCCCCATAGTAAAGAAGGGGATGTGGATGAATCTCTAGGAATTTATTGTATTTTTCTTTTTTTCACAGCCCATGCTTTGAAGAAGAAGAACATTTCAAAGTATTAGTTAAAATGAGTGCTCAAGAGCTATCAAATGGAATCCCAGATTCTGGTCATCTGTATGCATCCATTAGAGCTAGTAAAACCCTCACACCTGCGGGGGACTTACAGGAAACATTTAATGGGATGGATCAGGTGAAAATATTTTGAAGGAACATTTGCTATTCTGGTTTATTCAGATCTTCCAAAGCTGATAAAATATTCTTTGGTAATATAGTAATTACATATCAGAAAAGCTGCCTTTCTGATTGCCCAAATTTCATGGGGAAAATTTTTAATTTTTAAATTTACCTTCCCCATTTTACCATCACCCCCACCCCAATCCAACCCCTCCACCAGTCTGAGCAATTACATATACACATATGAGCACAAAATCAGAACACATCACATGTTCAAGCAATATTTTATTTTATTTATTTATATATATTA
Source organism: Chaetophractus vellerosus (assembly GCA_004027955.1). Lineage (NCBI taxonomy): Eukaryota > Metazoa > Chordata > Mammalia > Cingulata > Chlamyphoridae > Chaetophractus > Chaetophractus vellerosus. The sequence continues at coordinate 8,281 of PVKH010005376.1, forward strand.
TTTATTTATTATATATCACCCCCTTTCTGCTTGTTCTCACTGTGTTCATCTTCTGCGTTCTTTCTGTGTCTGCTTGTTTCCCCCCGCTGCGGCGACTTGCCGAGTTAGCTCACCGCGTGATGGCCTGCCTGCTCGTGGCGGCTTGCCCTGCCCATGGTGGCTTTGCCTTGCCCGCGGCGGCTTGCCCTGCCTGCAGCGGCTTGCCTTCTCAGGGTGGTCTGCCCATTCGAGGAGGCCCTGGGAACCGAACCTGGGGCCTCCCATGTGGTAAACCAGCGCCCTACCAATTGGGCTACAGCCAGCCCGTCAAGCAATATTTTTGATATCAAGGTTGTTTAGTTTTCATACTGAGAAGCTCTGTCTGTGGTCTCTACTTAATCATGTGATATCTATATATATTTGATTCCTTTGGTTTAGGTGAGGTTAATGAAGAGAATTGCAGAAATGACAGACATCAAACCAGTCCTGAGAAAGCTCCCACGTATCAAGAAACATTTATTAAACAGTGATAATATGAGGTAGGTTTCATGATTTTTTTCTACACAAAGATCACATGATTTATTCCATTTCATTTAAGTGTAGTTTTTAGATATTTTTCACTTGAAGCTCTAATTTTATAAACTTCAAGACAAAAGAATGCTTGTATAGATAGAGGTTACGGAATTGATTCTAGACTTCAAATGTACTAATAATTAAGAAATCATTTGCTGTGGGGAAAAATAATATTTTAGGTGTTTTAAATGATGGGGCTGGTAGGAGAGAAAGTAAGCTAATTTAAACCCAAAACTGTAAAGTTGTTTTATTGCAAATATTTATATTGCATCCAGAAGTAAATAGCAAATGTTCTATAAATGAGCAATCAGTGATCCCCAGTAAAGGTTAGTTCACTGAAAACCAGAGTAAAAACACCAAGTTTCTTTTAAGAATAATAATTGCATGATGGTTTACAGCTTAGTTTATAATTAGCCTTAGACCTACAGGTTTGTGATCATGGATGAAAGTTTAAAAATTAAGTTTATTTTCAGCATCTTACTATCAGTGAAATCATCAACAGATTCTACAAGACAGATTATTTAGGTAATAAGTAGTGGAGCACAGTGTCAAGCACATCTACTTGACACCATGCCTTAGTGTCAAGTAGATCTGGGATACAATTTTTGTTTCAAAGCTTACAGCTAGTTGATTTTGGGTAACTTAACCATTTGTATCTTCTTTTTCCTTCTCCATAACACCCTACATTGTAGGTTTATTGTAGAGATTAAAAGAAATGATATATATATAAAATAAGTTGTTGTAGGGTCTATAATACAATTAGCATTAATTTAATGGTACCTTCTATTAATTAGCTAAAATAAAATTAGAATTTCAGGCTAAAAGGAAAAAATGTTTCCTCTACCAATGAACTGGATATTTTAAGTAACTTTTATCTGATAGTACAGTTTTTGATTATGTAGACTATATAAAGGGTTATAAAAATAGTTTTTGAGAGTCATATAATTTTTTTGTCTACCTAAAATTTTGTATTTTAACAACCAGTTCACATTTTCACCATGTCTTCTAGATAGTATTTTTTAAAAATTATCAATCTTCTTATAATATGAACCTGAAACATTGTTGGCAGATCTTAATAGTCTCTTTAATTTCTTTTCCTTTAGAGGAGCACAGAATTTAGAATTAGAACATGTCTTTGCATCTCAAATGGTATTTATTAGCTTTATAAAGGACTGAAATATATAAAATAGTTTTTGAAAGCACTATAGAAAAGAAAGTTGGCTATATGATTTCCATATTTAGCTACTGTTTTTTAACATGTTTGAGCATTATTTTGTTCAAAAACAGTATATTTTTCCCTTTTATCATTGCATTATTATTTTTTAAAATGTAGTGAATTAGTAAAACAGTTTATCTTTTATAATAATGGTTTTATACATAGATATGCTTTTTAAACAGATGTTCAGTGAATGCTACACCTCAGGATATGACTCAGGCAGAAAAAGTGGTGGAAAACTTCATTAAAAACCTTGGTCGAAGTAAAAAAGAACGAAAACCTGTCCGTCCACATGTAATTGAGGTAACGATAATAATATAGCTTACAGTAATTGAGCACTTACCATGTACTAAGTATAGTTCTAAATTTTTTACATGTATTAAATTATTTAATTCCCCAAACCATCCTATATATAGATACTAATAGCCATGTCATAGAGATGAAGAAACTGAAGTACAGGAGGATTAATTCATTTGCCCAATATTGATCCAGTTAAGAAGTAAATTCAAACCCTGTAGTTTGGCCTCAGAGCCTGTGCTCAATTTTGTTACTTGTGCCTTATAATGACTAGTCTCTTAATAGAGAAAAACAAAGTTTCATTGGGGATATATAGTGTAAGAATAACCAAAAACAATGATCTGATTACATTTGCCTTAACTGCTATTTGTAAGGTTTTGGAAGATACATGATTGAGAAAATCCCTCTTCAACAACACTCATTAATTCATGGGTTTTTCTCTAGACTAATTATATCACGTAAATGTTAATCAATTGGATTAATTTGAGAAGTGAGTTTTAATCTGATTCTTTAACATCAGTATCAGTAGAAAAGCTTTGCTTCTTTTATTTATTATCAGAGAAGTAAGCTTACAAAACAATCATGCGTAATGTGCAGAATTCCCATACATCACCCCACCACCAATACCTTACACTGTTGTAGAATATTTGTTACAGATTATGAAAGAACTTGATCAGACTATTGCCACTAACTATGTTCCAAAGTGTGCACTTGGTATATATTTTCCCTACACCCCCTATTATTAACAATATGTATTAGTTTTGTACTTTTGTACTTTTGTTATAGTTCATGAGAGAATGCTTTCATATTTACACTGTTAACCATAGTCCATCTCCCACCACATGGTTCACTGTGTTTTACAGTCCCATGCCTTGTACATTCTACTCAGTGGCTGTCACTTTCATCACAGAGTTGTGTGTCATCGCCCCAGTAATCCTTTGTATGTTTTCCTTAGTCCAAAAAAAAAAATCCCATATCTCTATTATTGACCCTTTCCTTTGATGTGGTACCTTCTTTGACATTGATGCAAGAATATTCCAATATTGCTGTTAACTATAGTCCATAAGTTACATTAATTGTAATTTTCCCATGCATCACTATATTCTTAACTCCCTTGTAATAGTGACATACCTTTGTTCTAGTTCATAGAACATTCTTGTGTTCGTACTATTAACCACAGGCCTCATCCACCTCCAGGTTCACTCTGCTATTCAATTCCTAGACTATTCTCTGAATTTCTTTCAATTGACATTTACATCCCTAGACTACTCCTTTCAGCCACAATCCCATTTATAAACCTGCCGGTTATTTATACTCACTATAATGTGTTACCATCATCTCTATTCATTTCCACACTTTTATAGTCAAGCTAATTGAAAATTCTATATACATTAAGTCTTCTCAGTCCTCATCCTATCTCCTAGTAACCTGTAGTCTAGATTTTAATTCCATGTGTTTATTCTTCATATTTAGTTCATATTAGTAAGAACATACAATATGTGTCCGTTTGTGTTTGGCTTATTTCACTAGGTGTAATGTCTTCAAGGTTCAACCATGTTATCATATGTATCCCAATTTCATTTCTTCTTACAGCAGCATAGTAGTCCATTGTATGTATATACTATATTTTGTTTGTGCTTTCATTGATGGATACTTGGGGTGTTTCCATATTTTGGCAATTGTGAATAATGCCGCTATGAACATTGGTGTGTGAATGTCTGTTCGCATCACTGTTTTCAATTCTCCTGGATATATACATAGTAGAGGGATTGCTGTATCATATGGCAGTTCTATATTTAGCTTCCTGAGGAACTGCCAAACTGTCTTCCACAGAGGCTGCACCATTCTGCATTCCCACCAACAGTGAAGAAAAGCCTTGCTTCTTACTGAAGGTTGACAATTTGTAAATTTTGCCAAGGCATTATTTCTATGTCTTATGTATTTATACATATATCCCTTATTCCATTTATGGGTTGATCTGCCTGTCTTCCCATTCTGTCTTGCTATTTTTCCCTGTGAATAGAGGTCATGAAAAGGGTAGCTTGCTGCAGCTTTGTGCCTACCTCTGACTTTAGCCCATTCATTTTATATAGACTGTTGTATTAGAGGCAATTTTATGACTAGAAAGTCCAAAAGAAGAAAAATAGGCTTAAAATATTTGCCTTTGTAATATTCAACAAAGTTATCTTTTCCTTTACCATCTAAAAATTTATAAGAAAACTCCATTAGTTTAAAACATTTAGCAAATTAAAACATTCATTGTTTTAAACACTGAAAGAAATATGCCCTAACATTTATTACTAGCTCTGTGAATTTTATAAAATGTACTTTCTTATTTATTTCAATTGAGTTTTGGATTTTTCTCATTTATGTTTGAAATATTTTACTTTCAGAAACCTGTACATAATGGATCTGGTGAAAATACATATGTTAATGGTTCCCAAATCATAAGAAAGCTAATCACAGTAAGTTAATACAATTCATTATAATTCAGAATAAACTTAGTTTGTACATTCACAAGTATGCATCTAAAGGCTCTCTGATTGTGGATTTTTCTCTGTCCAAAACATTGCTAGAGTTGGGCCATGTCTGCTCTCAGAAATGCTAGTTGCTTTTCATCTCTGCTGCCCTTCCTTTTTTAGAATAAAGCTGAGTGCCCTGTTCTTGGATATGCTCTTCCTTGTGCTTATGAAGACATTTGTTACTCCACATGGTCTCATTACTTGCAGTTTATCTTTATTTTAATATAACTTACAATGTTGAATTAATATTAATTCACCTTCAGTTAAGCAATGTGGCCCATTTCTAATTATTAAGCTTTGGTAATTGTGACATTTAGTTTATAGAGTCCAACAGTTTATCTATCATGTTCCTGGAAAAAAATGAAAAAGATGAGATCATACAATTAACTGCTGCTATAAAGGATATAGAATGAAATGTGTAGATTGGACTAGTTCATATTATTTTTTTAAAGTGATAGAAAGTATGGAATGATGTTATTGTCAGCTCCGTGCTCTTAACTATGAGTATGTAGTTATTGGTTCTCATGGAAAATGATAAATTCAGACAGTGTCTAAAAACTTTAGCATTTATGGATGATATTATGTTAATGCAGCTTGATCTGAATGATGCACATTTATTCCTCAGGAACCTACTTTCAAACCTTGTCAGATGAAGACGCATTTTCTACTTCCTTTCCCAGTGAATTATATTGGTGAATGTGTTAGAACTGTTCCTTACACAGATCCAGATCATGCCAGGTATGAAATAGAAAGGTAAAAATAGTAGTTCTAAGGTCCATAAATCATGCTTCATTTGATGATCAAGTAAACATTCAATATAACACTTGTTTTGCTTATTTTAATTTTTTGTGTATTTACTTTGAATTTTGAATTCCTATAACAATGTAGTATTGCTCTTGTCATTTAGAGTTTGATTCTTCCTAGTCTATAGCCAATCTAAACAGCTAATATATAAGCAATTTGAAATACAGATCCTGAGTATTTCTTTATGGACAAACTGCCTAATGTTACAGTTGTTTTTGCAAATAATTTATGTCCCTCAGAGCAGTCTAATAGACAAAATTGACCCCTTTAAACTTAAGCAAAAGTCCTTTTTAAATACCCAATTTAGCTCACTAATCAATAATTTAAAAACTCTAGATTTCCTGTTAAACATGGCAGAGTGAACTCATGTGCTTATATTTGAGGCCTTTAATAACCACACTAAAATGACATTAAAGGAATAAAAAAGGTATGAAGCCACAAGGAAAAAAGATGGCAGGCAATGTGAGAGAGTTGCAGAAATTTTTTGAAAAATGGACATATGGTAACTGACCTCTAGGGTTTAGGTTTCTCCATTCAGGAAGAAGCTGCAAATGGTGAAAGAAGAAAGCCAACTTACACTGCAAAGCCCTGGGAAAGCATAGGAATTGGAGACAAAAGATATCTTTGAAAGCAGCTTCTGGATAGGGCTGAACATTAGCAGATTATTTGGAAGTTTCTATAAGGAGTAGACTCCCAGGTCTTCTCCTCAAGTCTATGAAGTTTAGCAAAGAGGCTCTAACTTGAGTCACAGCTGAGGGTAGAATGTTACTAAAATTCGGATCATTATGTGAATATTTGCAGCCTGAATAGTGAGACCCTCCCAGGCCTCTATATTTGTCCTTTCCTTTCTGGGAAAATTAGCCAGACCAAAAGAAGAGACCTGTGGATACAGTCCTTTGGGGATGCCCTCAAAGGCTAAAGTCCTTAGAATGCTAAGCGCTGCCTAATTACCCATTGTGAAACAATCTGTTTGTAAGTTTGTGCAGTTTCCAATTACTTTTAGTGCCTTGCTCTTAAAGATGAATAGATAGCCAAGTATCACCTGCCATTTGAGGAAGCTGTGAAGATGAGATACAAAATAAAAATGAACCAAGATGAAAAAAAAGAAATATTAAAAGATAGGTTATAAAAACAAAAACCCATGTGTATATTTATAAAATATCCATGGAGTGATAAGAGAAGATAATATATGCCTGAAACAAGAACCAGGTGATTTAGAAAAGGAACATTCAGAGAAAAAGAAATAAAAAATATGATAATTAAAATAAACTTCAACAGCCTCCAGCAGCTTCCTGGAGCTTGCCTAAATGAGGGATTAAACAAAGAGAAATATGCCTCCAAAATAGGAATCTAACCCATGAGAAGAGGGAAAGGAAGCCTTAAGATGGGCATGATGCAACAAGCATAGACAGCAGCCAGTCTAGAATGGAGGAGAGCAGGAGTTCCAAGACAGATGCATTTGATGGCTTGGCCATGTAGAGAGGGCTCTTAAGGTATCTGGGAATAGATTTTGAGTAAAAGTTAGTGGTAGGTCCATAAACTAAACCGATATAAAATGAAGCTTCTATTAAGAAAGATTCTATGTAGAAAATATGTGAAATAGTTCTTTCAATTTCCATATTTGTAGATAATAAAAATTAATATTTTTGCTATATAATCAAGAATACTGGGAACCGGCTGTGGCTCAATTGGTTGGGCTCTGGTTTACCACATGGGAGGCCCCGGGTTCGGTTCCCAGGGCCTCAAGAAGGCAAGCCACTGCGCGGTGAGCTGACGCAGCAGGCGTAGATAAGCAGACACAGAAAAACGCAAAAGCGAAAATGAACACAGCGAGCACAAGCAGCAACGGGGGGGATATATAAATAAATAAATAATAAATCTTTAAAAAAAATAGTGATATATATATGTAGTGATAAATATGTACATATATAGTGTTAAATGTGCGTCTGTTATTGAAAAGGAAAATGTAGGTTTTAAAACACTTTTAAAACACTCAAATATTACAAGTGGTTACCTCTGAGTAGTGGAAGTATCATTTTTTCCCCCATTTTGTATTAATAGAAATTTAGTTTATTGGTGTATATACTTTCTTAGGTAAGCATATCTATAAAAACCAAAAGTATTACTCTAGTTTCCTCTTTTTCCCCCATATTCTCATAGGCATTTAAATAAATGATCATTCATACAATTGCTTTAATAATTAGCTACCATTTTTTATCAGATTTTTAAAATGCATATAGTGCGTGTATATTATAATTAAAAACAATTAAAAATATTTTTTATATTCACTCTCTACCTTTTCCCAACTCCCATTCTTCAATGAATTTCCAAGTCAATTGTTTGAAAATTATTCTTCACATTTTTCTTAGTTTTTTGATGCTTTTAAAAATTTCAGTCTTAAGATCCTTGCACGATTGATGACTGCTAAATTCTTGCATACTGAAATTCGAGAAAAAGGTGGTGCTTATGGTGGAGGTGCAAAACTCAGCCATAACGGAATATTTACTCTTTACTCTTACAGGTGAGTTTTTCTATGACTATTTCATATATATGGGTATACATATATACACTATTTCACTTGTGGTCATTAGTTCTAATAATTATCTGAGTGTGATTATCTTATGTATTGGGAAAAAGAAAACTTGTTACTTGTTTTTTTGTCCTACACCCAGCAAAATCCTTTCTGTTGTTAGGTTTTAGGGACAACAGTATAGAACAGGAAACATTTTACCTTATATAAATCCTAGTGTTTGAGAACTGGCATGTTTAAGTAGAAGACAATCTGAGAGCCTTCTGAGCTAATTTTAATTGTAGAGTCCTAGTGTGGACAGTGTTAAGTTTTCATAGCCACAGGTTTATTACCCTTTTATTTAGAAAAATTCTCATTTTTTTTGTGGCCCCACTGAAAATATACATTTTAAAACTTTGACAAAATAGCGAATTGTTTGTTGCCATGCTGATGTAAATCTCCTTTGCTCCTGTTTCATATTCTATAATATATGCTAGGACCTGTGTTTTTAGATAAAGATAGAAAACCAAATGATCCCTAGCCCCAGTCTCTACAATAAGATGTTTTTTATACAATATATTTTTAAAAAGGAGCTATGGAAGCTTTCCTTTTATTTAGACAAAGTGAAGTATCTCAGAAATTGATCCACCTATAGATAATTTCTAGAATACTCAGGGTTTATCTTGTGGAAGTAAGTAAAATTCAGTGCTTAACTTCTTGACTTTTCTAGAAATTCCCATAATTTCATTGTAATTCTGATTTTCCTTTCTCTGCCTGACTTGTCCTATTGAAATCACAAGAAAACATATATTTACATAATCTAGTGGCTAAATTAGTTGGATAAATCATGTGTCTAGGTAGAGGGGGAAATATTAAATGGTTTATGTGGTCAGATTTCAATTTCTACAGAGTAATTGATTTTGTCAGTGGGCTCTTTGGTTGATGAAGTGTGGAAATAGTGCCACTAATGAATAGAAAATGTTGAAGGACTGTTAAGTCAACACATAATTGTGAATTGTTTTTCCATTGTAAAATGTTTGAATGTTTAACTCTTTGGATTGTCTAGGGATCCAAATTCAATAGACACTCTCCACTCTTTTGGGAAAGCTATTGACTGGGCTAAATCTGGAAAGTTCACACAGCAGGACATAGATGAAGCAAAACTTTCGGTTTTCTCAATGGTAGATGCTCCTGTTGCTCCTTCAGACAAAGGTATTTTGATTAAATAGTAAAGAGAAACTTGATAAACAGATGATTATATTACCAGATAGAATTTCACACAACTAAGTTTTCTGAGATATATTTTCCAGACAGAAAGATTTACTTTGGACATATGAACCAAAAGCAGGTCCTTCACCATTTCAGTTACTTAACATATTTGACCTCCTAAATATTGACCTTAAAAATTTGCTTATGTAATTTATATTTTGGCAAAACATCCAAGCAAGACCATTGTAATATTTGCATACTTAATAAAATCATTTCATTTTAGGGCATGAATGATCTAAGACCCAGAGAGGTTAAATGGTTTGCCCAGGGTAATATTACTTGCTAGTTAGGGTTGAATGAGAACATCTTGAAATGGCACAAGAATGGCCACATAACTATGTAAAGTTATTTTCTTGCAAAAAATATCATTATTCATTCATCATTCTTCAAAAGTGGGCACAATAATGAGGACTCAGTGAGGCTCTGAGGTTGGCTAAAGATGTAAAAAGAGAAAGTGATGTTTAATGAATTGATCTCTGTAAGACATGTAAAAATTTCCCTTTGTTAAAAGTATGTACATAAAGTGACCATGTAATAATTTTGTGCTGTGATCACTCAAGCTAATTATTCTGTTCTTACCTTGGATTGCACTTTTAGGGATGGACTATTTCTTGTGTGGACTGTCTGATGAGATGAAGCAGGCATATAGGGAACAACTCTTGGCTGTCAGTCATGACAAACTTATCGATGTGAGCAATAAGTGAGTATATATAATGTGGTTTAATATATTTAGTGAGGGAAAGAAATTCAGAAACAGTGCAAAAACTTTTGTTGTTTTTTTGTTTTGTTTTTTTGCAAAGACCTTATGTTGACCTTTCCAAGTTTTTAATGTAGAAAATAGTCACAATTTACCATGTGTTTTTTTCCTTTAGGTTCCTTGGCATTGGAAAGAGCACACATGGGTTGGCTATACTTGGACCAGAAAATACAAAAATTGCTAAAGACCCATCATGGATCATAAGATAACCAGTCACAAGTAATTCTCACTGTGTTTGGGAACTCAGTTGAACCTATACATTTAAACTCTGAAAGGTCAATTTTTTGCATGTGAAAATCTTAGTCATATATCATTCTTAAAACTTTGCCAAAGATTTTGATTGGGAATCAGACTTAAAAAAAAACCCTATCATCGTGAAAGAGGGGTAAAATAGTGACCATGAAGAAATGATATGATTGAGAAAAATCATGTATTAAATGCCAAAGATACACACATTTTAACTTTAAAATTTAATATAAATGCTTATTTTACCTTATTAACCCAAAACACTTTATTTCAACAATTTCAAAAATAAAAGGCAACTCTGACCTGTCTGTGTTTTAGTTATTTTAAGTGACATGTTGTTAAAATTAGTACTATCTAGGACCTTTATTTTTAAAATGAGTGAATAAAATGAACAAAGCTATTCCAAAGCCTTGATTTAATTTATAAAAAAAGTGTGCTCACACCAAGGACCTTTGGAAAAGATTTTTTTAAAGATATGGGCCAAACATGGCAGTGACAGAAATTTGAGGAACTCCTGTTTACATTACCATTGTTAGAGAACTACATATATTTGCATTAATAAGCATTAGCATAAGCTTTCCAACATTTTGTCTTTATTGAAGGAATTTGTCTAATCTATTATATGGTTTGCATTTTTCAGACAGAAAGGAAACTTCTCAGTATTCTCCCTTTTTCAGTTCATCCCCAAATTTACTAAACAAAACTTATTTTTTATTATCTACCTTCTGGTAAGCAACTCTTTTTTCCTCCTTATTTCTAATATAAAAAGGTTAGATGTTATCTTTTGGAGACTAGATCTGAAAGAATATAAACTGGAGAAAAGAGGAAAAAATGCTTTTAACTACAGAAAACATCTACTATGTTTATTTTAACTATCCTTAAATATGTCTATCATCCAACTTTTTTTCTACCTGTAGTGTTTGTACCTGTAAACCAGAATATAATCCTTTGGTCTCCACTCTTGGTATAGCCAAACTCTAAAACAGCTATTATTAACTCTAAAAACATTAAAATCATCTAGAGAGCTTTAATCCAGGTTTATCCCCAGACAAAGTGATTTGATTGGGCTGGAGAAGAATCTGAGTATCAGAAATTCTTTTTTAAAACTCCCTTGATAGCTTCTAGTCCACCAAGATGGCTGTGTGAAATGCGTTAGGGTGCTGTTCCCCCACATAATCTTTGAACAACTAGAAAAAAACAAGTCATTCAAGGGTTGCAGTAATTGGGTGAGTGCCAAATCAAGAAAACATGAAAACACGGCTTTAAAATTGGTAGGAGAAAGTCATTGTGCCTTTGCTGCCCCTCCTCCATTTCTTCCCCAGAGCAGTGTGGGTCCCTGGCCCTATTCTGGAGGAAGCAGAGTAACCCCAAAGCGCATTCTGGAGTGCCTCTAGTTTGGAGCCAGTCTTTCAGGTGGCAGCATAAAAGACTGAACCAGGAAACTCCTCTGGCTTGCTCTTCCAGAACTTGCCCTGGAGACAGAAGCAGCTTGAAGACAGCTGAAGCAGTGTGAGAATCAATTAAGTCAAAGTGGCCTGGGCAAAGGATTACCTGCTTTTAAGTTTTAAAATAAAGTACACTGGAGAGGGAGAAAGTCTATTTCTTAGGGAGTAGAAGGGGCATTTGAATTCCTGTAAACTCAGGAATTCCTAAGACCACAGCAAGCACAAAGCCCAGGACCAGATGCAGGCTCAGAAAAATTGAAAAGGATCCTGCTCTTCCCATACACCTCAGGCTGATCTTGATAGGAGAGCACCAGTTAAAGTCAAATCTGCATGCTTTGAAAGACTTTACTCTGGTTTGATTATTTTTGTTAGTTCTTGGCACTGAAGGAAATCTATGTCATATAACTAGCTGGATATAAACTTAAGGAATGGATAGTTCAGAGACTAAATCCCAGAGTTAACACTTTAAAATATTAAACAAAACAAGGATGCCCACTCTCTCCACTATTATTCAATATTGTGCTAGAAACTCTAGCTAGAGCAGGTAGGTGAAATAAAGAAATGAATGGCACCCAAATAGGAAAGACAGAAGTAAAACGTTCGCTATTCGCTGATGACATGATCCTATACGTTGAAAATCCCGAAAAACCCACAACAAAACTATTAGAATAGACAATTTCAGCAAAGTGGCAGGATGCAAGATTAATAAGCAAAGATCAGTTGCATTTCTGTACACTACTAATGAGCAATCTGAGGAGGAAGTCAGAAAAAAAATTCCATTAAAATAGCAACTAAAAGAATCAAATATTTAGGAATAAACTTAACCAAGGACATAAAGGACCTGTATTCAGAAAACTGTAAAACATCACTAAAAGAAACCAAAGAATATCTAAATAAGTGGAAGGATATTCCCTGTTCATGAGTTGGAAGATTAAATATCATTAAGATGTCAATTCTACACAAACTGATCTACAGATTTAACACAATCTTGATAAAAATTCCAACAGCCTTTGTAGAATTGGAAAAGTCAATTATCAAATTTACCTGGAAGGGTAAGGTCCCTGAATAGCCAAAAATATCTTTAAAAAGAAGAACGAAGTTGGAGGACTCTCGTGTCCCAACTTTAAAGCATATTATCTAGTTACAGTGGTAAACAGCATGGTACTGACATAAAGATAGATTGACCAATGGAATCAAATTGAGAGTTCAGAAACAGACCTCCACATCTATGCTCAATTGCTTTTTTTTTTTTGACAAGGCTGTCAAACCACTCTGCTGGGTCAGAATAGTCTATTCAACAAATGGTGCTGGGAAAACTGGATATCTATATCTAAAAAGAAAGAACCCCTATCTCACACCTTATACAAAATTAACTCAAAATGGATCAAGGACCCTAAATATAAAAGCTAGAACATAAAACTCCTAGAAGAAAATGTAGGGAAACATCTTCAAAATCTTGTGGTAGGTGGTGTTCTCCTGGACCTTATACCTAAAGCATGAGCAGTGAAAGAAGAAAATAAATGGGACTTCCTCAAAATTAAACACTTATGTGTTTCAAATGATTTTCTTAAGAAGGTGAAAAGCCAGTCAACTCAATGGGCAGTAATCTTCGGAAACCAATACATATCTGACAAGGGTTTGATTTCCATGTTATATAAAGAGATCACACAACTTAATGACAAGAAAATAAGCAATCTTATTAAAAAATGAGCAAAAACTTGAATGACATTTTTTCCAAAGAGGAAATACAAATGGCCAAAAGGCACATGAAAAGATGCTCAACATCACTAGCTGTTAGGGAAATGCAGGTCAAAACTACAATGTGATATCATTTCCTCCCTTACAGAATGGCCATTATTCAAAAACCAGAAAACTACAAGTGCTGGAAAGGATGTGGAGAAATTGGAACACTCCTTCATTGTTGGTGGGAGTTTAAAATGGTGCAAACTTTGTGGAAGACCTTTCAGTAGTTCCTCAGTAAGCTAAATATGGATGTGCCATATGATCTAGCAATCTTGCTACTGGGAATATATTCAGAAGAACTGAAAGCAAGGACACGAACAGATATCTTCACACTGATGTTCATAGTGGCTGTATTAGTCAGCCAAAGGGGTGCTGATGCAAAGTACCAGAAATCTGTTGGCTTTTATAAAAGGTATTTATTTGGCATAACAGCTTACAGTTACAAGGCCCTAAAGAGTTCAACTCAAGGTTACTTTCTCACCAAAGTCAGTTGCCATGTGTTGAAGCAAGATGGTCACTGATCT
>PVKH010005377.1:0-22166 GCA_004027955.1 Chaetophractus vellerosus
TCCAGGTTTACTCAAACTGGCGGGCAAGTTGAGGCTGGTAAATAAAGCTAGCCAAATACCTCTTCCTGGGCTTCCAATACAGTGCCTAACGAAACAGCCTTAGGTGTTTCAATGGTGTGTCGAAAATTTCAGAATTAAGTCAAGCTTTTTGCAGCCATCTCTCCATCTTGTATTGTTTACCCATTTTATTGTAAATTACTTCGGATCAGATCACCAGGTTGACGCTGAAACCAGATTATGTCCTCTAGTTCTTCAGTTCCCCACGCCCCCCCCCCTTTTTTTCCCAGAGAAAGAGAAAAACTAAAGGAGTTTCATGCTTTCTATCTCGTGGTTTAATTCTTTTAGAGTACAAATATTGCTTTACGGAGTTCTAGTTATCTTAATTCGGTCTTATGTAAAAGACATCTTCAAGTCTTTTACATAAGCTTCCTTTCCAATGAAGTAATACTTTAAAATTCAACAGAAATAAATAAAACCATGAAAAAAGTTATTTTCACTTTTTAAGTAGTTGAATGCTTTATATTTTTTTAATCTGGGGAAACATGTCAGTTTCTAATAAACTTTTTCTAGGCTCCACGCCCTCTTCTTCCTAAGTGATTGGTTGACTAGAGCCAACTTGTTAGCGGACTATATATAAACAGCTACACTTAAGACTAAATATAGTGTTGAATATTTTAGAGTCCACAGTATCAAGTCGCAAACACTGAGTGTATGGGGGGTGGTATTTAATACCTTACAGAACTGAATAGTCACCTTGTACTGTAAAATCATTTTGAACTTAAAACATATTAGGTCTGCAGTATTATTGGGTATTGGGTTCTGTTATGTTTGGGAGGATGTGGCACATAAAAAGGCCAAAATAAAATGCTCACCTAGTCATTCACTCTCTGTTCCTATTCCCCAGATGCTTTTTTTTTTTTTTTATTAAAACACATTTTTCCATAAAAGTAACTGATTGGAAAACCATACATTAATTTTAGTTTACAATTTTTATGCCCAAAGTAACGTAAAGTAGTTTTTTCAATACAATCTCAGCAGGACCTCATTCCTTTTTTTTATTTTTATTTTGCTTTAAATAATTTTTCATCGCTGCCATGTAATGAAACCAGCATGTTTATTAAAACACTGCCAACAGATTTGGAAACAAAATGCTTAGCTGTCCTCAAAGTGGGGAGAAGGATAGGTTCCAGCCAGCTGAGAGAGGGAAGAGGATATTTATCAAGTTCTGAATGAGATCTTCACAGCATAGCCTCTATATTTAAGATTATAGGATGTCTAACACAGTCCTAAATTCTAGGTACAAATCCCAAAGTCAATAGAAATTTTTGTATTAGCTACTCTACTCTTCAGTTAAGTTCTCATCATGTGCCTCATAAGTCATCTTTCAAAACTAAGTGCCAGAATTAATCTCTTACAACAGGATTTATTTTTATTACGTAGTTTTTCTATGTCACTGATAAAATGTAGTATAACTGATACAAAGGCTATAAAATAGCCATTATTCTGTACCCCAAGTATTCCAATATCAGTTTCTTAAATGGCACTACGCATATTAACAAGAAAATGAAGCGCAGCTTTTATTTTAGAGAGAGGAATTCCCCTAGGAAAATTTAGTTTATGTCTTTAAATAACTTTATTTTCATTTAGGATTTTTATTAAATGGTTTTCCTATATCACAGGTAAAATATGTAGTGTAATTAGCATAATGGCCCATCAGATGGCCATTCTGTACCTCAAAAAAAAGTTGCAGTTTCTTAAATGGTATTTCCGGAGACCATGCATGTTGCCAAGAATATGGTGCGTAGCTTAAATTGTTTTTTGTTTTGTTTGTTTGTTTTTTATTTTTGGGGTTTTTTTTTTCTTTTTTTCTAGCTTGAATTGTTTTAAGATGTTTTGTTGCATTAGAACATCTGACCAAATTTAGTTTGAATCTTCTACATAGCCTTATTTTCATTTAAATATATTTCATGCACTTAACATACAGAATCACAGTTTTACATGTTTTATTTTAAACTTTTAAAATACAGGATGAAGACATTGTTTGAAGAGATCAAAGCATCAATTAAAAATAACTATAACCAAGATCGCTCATTTTGGAGGCCTGTTCTTCCTTGGGGAGGTGTTTTTACTATCAAAGCTGGCCGTAAAGCAGTATCCTGTACACCACTCTATGTTGAAATAAGACTGAAAAATACCTGCACCATAGATGGATTCTTAATGTTGTTATATGTTATTCTTAATGAAAATGAAAACTTCCCCAGGGAACTCTCTCTTCATTTAGGTAGAGAGTTTGTAGACTGTTTTCTTTATTTAATGGACACTTACAGTTTTACAACTGTGAAGCTACTTTGGATTTGGGACAAAATGGGAAAACAGCAATACAAATCTGAAGTTCATAAAGTTTCATTAATAATTGATTTGTTTGGGAATGAGCATGATAATTTTACAAGAAATCTCGAAAATCTCATGTCTACCATTCAAGAGAGTTATTGTTCCAACTGGCGATGCCCAACTCGAGTGCAGGAAGATCAGCAGCGCATAATTAGTATAAAGTAAGTTGCTATAAAATCTTTTGTCACTTTTAGCAAAAATAAAATAGTATACTTTTTAATAAACAGTGCTTTAAAATCCATATATATGTATTATATATTGAAAGTACTTGTCAAAGTACAGAGCCTATGTATCTACTTAGTCATAAAGCAACTCAGAAATGCAAGATTGCTCAGTATGTCCCATACAAAGCATGTTAGAATCTGTAACGTCCAAACATCTTAGAATTTACTTTGCATAACCAAATAACTATTTCAGAAGCAAAAATGATGACTTACTCATTATACAAAATGTTTTACACTTGCTTTGAGTTTAATAATATGACCACAATAGATACTTAACTCCTTGTATCATAAATTTAACCTCTTCAAGAGCATTTTTTACTTTCATGTTATGTTTCACCGCTGCAATAGGTCTCTGTGAGATAGGCTAGTTCCACATGAACACAAAGATTCAAAGTACCCCTTCAAGTCATAGCCAGGGCACAATTACAGACAGAAACTCCAAATTCAATATGATAGTCAAAGAGAATGTGGATGAGGAAAGCCAGCTGATTTTGGCTTGCAAAGAGAGGGCAGTCCTCCAAGCTGGTAAAAGGCAGGGAGAGAGACCAAATTGGCAATCCCTTTTGGAGTGTTGGGAAACATTAAAGCCTCCCGGAGACATGAGCTGGAAAAGGGATAATTGCCAGTGGAAGAAAAACAGATCCAAACATATTGTTGTCAGACAGAGTATTTGGCCATATGGTCGAAGAAAAGCAGCTTAATAGAGTGTTCCTATTTGGGAATGTAGATCGCATACCCTAATTTAGTAAACTTTATAGTATATTCCGTTTAGTATTATAGCATCATACTGCTTAAAGAAATTTGAAAGAATTTTTTCCTTTTTAGATCTACCAATTAAAGTCTCTTTGTTTTCTGAAATATAGTTTGTCCATTTCCCTATACTATATTTTTTGGTTCCTTTCATTGCTCCCAGAATCTTTTTGTTTTTTACTATACATGTATTAATTTAGGTAATGCTATTGGACTTTAAATCTTAAATGTTGTCCATGCATTTAGTGTGAATTTTAAGTTTTATATGAAATGTGCACACTTTTAATTAAACTTTTTTATACTAAGAAAATTTATTTGTATTCATAATTAAATACCCTGTTCATTGCTACCCTACCAAATTTTAAAAAAGGTAAGTTATTTCTTAACCTGCCTTTATGAATTTTGTTAGAAATTGAGCCATTTTAGGCTGCCTAAAGTTTTATATATATTTTATCCAGAATTTTTCATTGAACTCTTGCCCAAATATTTTCCCATTTTGAATATAAAAATTCCTCAGTTGAAGAGGTCAAAGCTAGTAAATGCTACCCATTTTAGATTTGACTGTCTTTCCAGTAATTTCTAATTTTTTATTTGTTATTATAGTTATAATGCTATGTATTAAAGAAATGTGTTTCTGATATGCTGATTTAATTTTGAAATCTCTATTGGAAAAATTAACTTACTCTACATCATAATGGACTGAAAATGTTTCAAAAATGTATCTTGTTTCTTAAAAGTAGTATCTTAATTTCTAAATGTTTTGAAACTATAATGAAATATTAACAGTTCTCTATTAATACTAATATTTTCTGTTTATCTTAGATACTTAATAAAATATTTTGCATCATACTATATAATGTTCTAAGCTTTTGCCTATTTTTAAAACTACATTTAAAACAATTACTTAAGGAAAAATTTTTTTAACAAATCAGGTATCTGAGGTCAAGCATCACTACAGGTAACTAATTGTCTGCTCTCCTAACTCTGGGTCTTACTTTCTTCCCTCCATACTAGATTGCCTCTGTTGAATCCTTTCAAAATTCTTTTGAATTAAAGTAGCAACAACTGCATATTTCAGGGTCAACTTGCAGAAAGATTTAATGTTTCTTGAATAGTTCCATGCATTAACATTTATTGTGTTCAAGAGGTTTCTATATACTCACCATAATAAATACAAAGATGGATAACAGAGGTTATTCTTTGTACACTCAGTTTTTCTAATAATGAACTCACTTGCAAAGTTTGTTATCCTAAAGTATATTAACATGTAAAAGGTTGAAGCAGTCTTACATGAATTTTGCAATTATTGTAGTCCTCCGCAAGAAATTCCACATGGAAACTTGATACGACTGGCTGTGGATGAGTTATTCTGTTCCAAAATTGAACTGTGTGAAGAGCGTGGGTGAGTATATGATACACATAGATGAAGTATTTCTGTGTTATTTATAAAGAGACGTGGGCCAATATACTCTAACTTGAATACTTATACCTAAGTATTTAGGAAGCCTAGCACTTTTGGAATCTTACTAACACTTTATAGTTTACTATGACATTTATGTTGTGTTGTTAACAAAATATCAGTATATAGATTAAGATACTACAGCTAATTGATGAATACAAAGCAAATGCCTTTTCTTTTTTTCTCACTGCTGAGTAGGTACAATAAAACCTTGGTTAACCGGAACCCAGCTAATCGGGACCCTCAATTAACTGGAATTTTTTCTGCACTCCACATTTAGGAGAAAGAGGTAAATGACAACCAAAAAGTTTAACATACTAATAAACAAAGTACAGAGGGGCAAAACATCATCAGCCCAATATCTTCACATATCTGTATCCACAATATTGTGCAATGAGAATTAATATTTAGAAATAGGATCTTAAAGCTAATCACAAAAGAAGGAAAGATGAAAATATGTTCAGTTAATTATACGTAAGTCCGGAAAGTGAACTAGAAATGTTTATAAATGTTTTCAACAACAAATAGTGAAACAAAATGGTTTTCTGGTTAACACAGTTTAATCAATAATGTTTGTTAACCAGAATACTGTGTCCTGAGCATTCCGGTTAATCGAGATTTTACTGTATAATTGTCTTTGTTGTATTGTGAGCCATATGTTTAATACATGATAATCCAAGAAAGTTGAACTTGCTTCATGCTAATGGAAGATCCTACTGGCAGAATGAAGCAATAGGGGATTTTAACTAGTCTTCAAAGGACTTTAAGAGTCATTTCTTTGTCATTATTCTACCTTGAAACTAGCTCAAAGAGAGAAAAATGTATCTACAAATCAACGTTTTTATATCAGTCAGCAGACTACATGCTTTTATAAGCTTGGACAGAAATAGCTGGGTTTTCTTAGAGTTTTAAAAGTATTGTTTCTAGTATACACGCTCAGCTTATAAACTTCTTGAAATAGATGTATAAGGTAGTAATATACTAAGCCCATATCTATAATAGGTAATTATGCTTTTTAGGAAAGTAAAGTCAAAGACAACCCAGAAGTGTTGTAAAGTGGCTTTGTCCCAAGTATAATAATGTTCATATTTATTTTCCATTTAAGGTGTGGTGGCCTAAGAGAATTTTCCCAACGAGTTTTCTGCCATGGGGCACCCCCTTTTGTTGTCCTAAATATGCAGCATTGGAAATCTGAAGACCTGGCATATGTACCCTATTACTTGGATTTATCTGATCACAAGTAGGTGTTTTTTCTGTTTGATAAAACTAATAGAACAATATTCATTTACATTTTTTCTGCTATTCTATCATGATTTTGACTCACCCTTAGAAAGATACTTTTGAAAAATCATAGTTTTCTCTAAAATCTTGTATTCTGAATAAGATCAGAGTCTATAATATGGAGTCAGTCAGTGGCAGCATGCTTAGTGATTAAATGCTTCACTATTTGGGTTCATATCTCAGCCCTTTTATAAACCATGTGACCTTGGGATGATAACTTAACCGGTTTGCTCCTCAGTTTTCTTATCTATAAAACAACAGTATGTATCTGGTGCCATTATTGTTAGAATTGAATGAGATAGTATATGTAGAGTGGTTAGCATAGTGCCTCGCACAAAGTAAGCAGTTAAGAAATTCTAGCTACTGCTTTTTATATTTTAATTGCAATATAGCCACATACCATACAGTCCATCTAAAGTGTACGTTTAGTGGCTTTTTGTATAATCAGAGTTTCGCATTCATCACCATAATGGCTATTTCTTTTATTATAAGTCAAATTAGTATATGTTAGTATGTAGGAGGTCATTTAAATATAAAATGTTACTTGTTATAAATATAAAATTTGTACATACAAATTAGAACATACAGGGTTCTTTTAACTTTTTGCCTTTAAAAGTTTTTTGAATGTGTTTTCTGTTTTTTAATAGAAGCACATAGGATATGAGTTAATCTGTTAAAATGTTTTTTAAAATTCTTAAATTACAGAAATTAAATATATTCCTAAACTTTTATACAAATGGCTCTCTTTTTCAGGGAATAAAATGCAAACAATATGAATTTTTTAATACCTTAGTTAAGATTTTAAGGAATGTATAAAAAGTATTATAATATCCCGCTACACATTGTCATTTAATTTGCAGGTATTTATTGGAAGGTGCCACATTATTTAACAAAGAGGAACATCATTATTCTGCAGCTTTCCAGATTGATGGACATTGGATGCACTATGATGGCCTCAGAAATGTGAATTTAATTTTGTTAAATAAACCCCCAGAGTTTCTCCTCTTGTCATCATTGGTTTATATTCGAGCAACAGAGAAATAAATATAGACTGATGCTAAATTAAATTGTTTTCCCTCCTGCCCATGCTCCCCTAGATTAAGGGCTTTTATTTTGTGTATACTTGGTATCCAAGGAAATAGTTCAACTATACTAGTTTCAGAGGTGTATTACCCAGTGTTTAGCCCCAGGTAAATCTTTTATATAGAGGATCTATGCAAAATGTTTGTATTTCTTTTTATATTTCCTGGGTTATTTTTATACAAGCATATTTTATGTTGAAATAAAGTATATCTTGTAGCCTTTGTATTTTTTATTTATATGTACCTCAGAGATTTTTACAAATCTACCTTGAAGCCAAGAATATACTATGTCCTTTGAATTCTAATTTTTTTTTAATATCCAAAAAAAAAAAACCTGGATAAAAGCAGTATTTCAGTTTATATAAACTTAACAGTTAAAAATATATGACTATATATCTTTGCCCTACCTCACTATCATCCAGTGTGCACTATTGGATCTAGTATGGATTTGAATGTACAATTTATGGATAGCTTAGTTTTTTTATTACCCATTCATTTGCCTGATTTTCCTGCAGTAATTTTAAATACTTCAGTGACTGTGTTTATTATAGGCTTGAACTATTTCTTTATAATGACAAATTACTTTTAACTACTTGCTAAAGTATTAGAAAACTGCCTGCAGATTTTAAGTGTTAACTAAGCTTCCAAGCTTAATTCAAGTTATTGTTATAAGTAGATTATATAACTATCCTAACCATTTATCTCATAATTAAATGTAATAGAAATTGTCTAATAAGAATTTATTTTGCAGATAACTATAAAAATATTAGGCAACTGGATGTTTACTAGTGTTGGCTAACAATAGAAATGTACTTTAAATATATATATTTAAGAGGAAAATGGGTGCCTGGGAATATTTCTTTTCCTCCTTAGTCTTATATTGGCAGAGAGAAAACATTACTTAAATTTTTGGGGTGATATCTGCTGGCTCCCTTGATTTATAATATAAATCACTAGAATTTTATAGTTATCAGAATATTATGTATCTTTATAAAGATCCTAAGATCTCTCTTCCTTTTGTAATTTCAAAGAAAAAATAAAGTAAAATTCTCAAGGAAAAATACTTTTTGAAATTTATCAGCCTTTATTTTAGTGTTTTCATCTTAATTAATAGTCTGTCTTAGGTCTGGCATTGAGATTAAGCGTAATATACTTGGAGACTTCTCCATGACAACAGAGTTCACTGCCATATGCCAAATCGTTGAGGTTTAATTCAGTAAGTTTAAATTTTACATTGGCTTGGTGCCATGTTGAGATAACTTACCTAAGAATAGATAAGTGTAGATGAAACATTGCTGAGAATACCACACTGTGAGCAGATACTATGGAAATTCATTTTTTACATAAGGTAAAATATAGTGATTTACTTTAAAAAAGAATTCACCCCAGGGTTTATTTAAATAATTTCTAAATTGTATTTAAATAGGATTTGATTTACAGTAAACTTTTTAGGGACACTTCATTGCATGAATCAAAGTATACAAAAACACAAATAGTAAAGTATACATAAATGATGTCATTACCAAAAGTATCCCTGATGCTGATATATTCTTTTTGCAATTGCACTTTATTTGGAATAATTCTAGTTTATCACAAAACAATGACTCACCTACCTCACAGGGTTGTTGTGAGGATTAAGATGTTTGTTAAATCTTGATACCTTGAAATGTGCTAATAAAAAACATATTTTTCTACCTCTGCTATGTACAGGCAAGTCTCCCAGATTCTCTCTTTCTGAAGAATTTTTTAGATTTTTAAAAAATTATTTAGGTAAGAATTCATATCAGTAATAGATTCCAAGTAGAAGTAATTCTTAAAGTGCCTTCTTGCTTTTACTTCTGGATTACAAAGAACAAATTTTCAAAGTGTCCTCCAAAGCATGAATATGATGAAATATTTGTAACAGATGCTAACAATGTATATTACATTAGACTAAATACATTTGAATGGAGCAGTAATATGTAGCTGACCTCTCAGCTTTTCAACCCGTAGCTATAGGGCAAGTGATTGAAATTTGAAGCAAAGAAATATTGGGATTATTTTTTCTCACAGCTATTTTTGTATTTCATTTTGATATATTTACTTTCAGGTCCTATACATTGTTTATACTCCCCTGAAGTACTTTTCTGTGGTAGGTAGAAAGAAATTTTAGCAAATCTGTTCTACACCTGATTTTCTTAATGCTGGTGTTGAAAATGAGAGGAGCATACTAGAAAATGTTTTCTTTGAACCAGCAAAGTAATGTCTGTTGGAATTTATCTTACTTTGTCCAATATATTTGCTCAGTATTTCTCAATCTTGGTACTATTGATATTTTGGGCTGGGTAATTCTTTATTGTGAGGGCGTGGGGGGTCTTGTGCATTGTTTTGCAATATCTCTGGTATCTACTCTCTACCAGTAGCACCTCTCCCAGCACACCCCCACACCACTTAAAGCATCTCCGGATATGTCCCCATAAGGGGTAAAATTGCCCCCAGTTGAGAACCACTGAGTTATCTTGGGAAATACTGTTAGTCAGTGGTAGTAAATAATACATCAAACTTCATTTTAATCATATAAATTACTTCCCATTCACTCATTTCATAAATCTGCAACCTAGTGTCTGCCCTACTATTAAAATCCATTCTACTTATTTTAAATTATCTGAGAAGTTTATGACTTAAAGTTTGACACTATAAGTAAAAGAAAGACAATTTATGATATGCAAAGTTATAAGTATTCCTTTTGGTGTCCCTAGTGCCAAAATGTATTTGATATTTAGACCTTCTTTTAATTGAATAATGAGATGACAACAGTAAGGAAAAAAGAAGAGGGCCACATTGTTATGTAATAGCTGTTTTTCCCTTTGGGATATAAAATCACTTAATGGTTAGTAACTCTTCTTCCAAAAAAAAAAAACAAGGGGTGGGGAGTGGAAAGAATATGGGCTCTTAGTAACAAAAAGAGACCTGTTAAGGTCTGTGTGGTGAATATGGATTAGCTGTTAAGGATGAGGTGATTGTACTGCAGTCCTTCACAGACATTATCCAGGAATAATTCAGAGACACATTCTCTAATTTCTCCAGCAATGGTTATTAATAATCAAAGTGCTGAACACCCAGCTTTCGACTTCTTTTAGCTTGTCAGTTCTTCTGCAGTTTAAGAGATTCTCTGGAGAAATAAGCAGGCACTTTGTGTGGTAAATATGTGGATGAGTATTTCTGCTATGTATGTAACCTTGTACTTCATTATACTGAATACATAAATGTAAAAAGTGACATTGATATTGCTAACTTGGGCTTTTCTCATTCTACATTTGTCCACTGTTTCACATAATTAAGATAACTTCTTGGCAGGCAGATGTGGCTCAAATGGTAGGCCGTCCGTCTCCCATATGGAGGGACCTGGGTTCGATCCCCAGGACCTCCCGGTAAAAAAAAAAAAAAGAAAAAAAATGGAAAAGATAACTTCTTGGAATTCTCCTCCCTTCAAGTCTATGGCACTATTCTGACTGATCCTTCTCCATCTTGTTATCTTTTCTTATAAAATATGTTTATGGGGCACCATTGTGTCCCCAAATTATTTAATTCCTCACAACTCTGAAGTAGATATCTCCCTATTTTAAAGATGGTAAATAAAACAATGTGCAAAAATGAGGAATAGTCAGCTTGCTAGATAACTGGTCCTACTTGTTTTTGCCCAACAGGACCTCTGGAGTATTTTTCCTCCTTCCTATTCAAGTCTACCTGGCACTGGATCCCTCCCCTCTACATATATGGCCAGGATGGAACAGCCTTTGAAAGGCTTCATTGTTCATCCATGGATGCATAGTACCAGTAAATAAATACATGCTCACATTTAAAAACATCTGTTAATTCTAATTTTTGACAAATACCAATCCTGTGCACAAAATATAAGCATAAAAGCAATGCATGAAATTATTTCATTCTATTATAGGGAAAGATTTTAAAAGGTGATGGAAAAGCCATAGGAGTGGATGAACTCACAGGAGAAAGGGTAAAGAAAAGGAAAATTAGGTACTATGGCACAGTAGAATCAGACGTAGTTTTGAATCCTAGCTCTATCACTTAATAGCTATGAGACTTCAGAAAAATTTCACTTTAACCTCTCTGAGCTGTTAAATGGGGAAATAATACCTATTTTAGAATTGTGAGCAATTAATTCTGGGCACATTTGGTATTCTATAAATAATATTCATAGAAGATGAGGCAGCAAAGAATATGGAGAAAGATCAGTCAGCAGTGTTAGAGAATTTGAGGGGAAAAAAGTTTTAAGAAGTTATCTATGTCAAATATAAAAATGAGAAAAGCCCACTGATTTAGCAAGATCAAAGTCACTGGTTACATTTGTCTATTCAGGAAAATAAAGTTAACTCTGCCAATAAGAGGAGAGCATATAAGCCATAAAGACCTCTTGCCAGTCCAAACCAGACAATTGCTAAGATGTGGCCCCACTCTTCCATGCCTTCTAAGCAATTATGAAAACCCAATTGGGGAAGCGGATGTGGCTCAAGTGGTTGGGCATCCGTCTACCATATGGAAGGACCAGGGTTCGATTCCCAGGACCTCCTGGTAAAATTAAAAAAAAAAAAAAAACGTGAGCAGACGAGCTGGGCCTGCACATGGTGAGCCAAGCCATGCAGCAACACGATGCAACAAAAGAGAGACACATGGGAGAGCCAAGGCGAGACATTCCAAAAACCAGACACTGAGATGGCGCAAGTGACAGGGTGCCTCTCTCCCACATCGGAGGTCCCTGGGATCAAATCCCGGTGAAACTTGGAGGAGAAAAATGAGAAGTGAAGCCAAGAAAAAGACACAGAAGATCACCCAGCGAATGGACACAGACAGCAAGCAGGGGGGAAGACTCAGAACTGTATACCACAAAAGAAAAAATAAAGTCAATTAAAAAAAAGATAAGAAAACCCAATTGTAGTTAAAATAATTAAAATCAGTCAAGAACATCTTTCAATGCATTAGACTCTTGGTTATCATACATTTACTATCTTTGGACCAAAAGTTTGGAGAAGATATTGGAATGTTGTATTACATATCCTATTTAATTTAGACATGAAGAAATTGGGTATTCACAGTGCTTCATTTGATCAGAGATGAATCTAGAAAACTTCAAAGTTTTTGTCACTGTGACTCAAACCTAACCAGTCATCCATTACAGAGTTGAAACTAAATCTTGTGGCCAGAGTTTCCATTCATTCTCCAGTCCCATTTTTTCAACTTACCAACTATATACACTTAATTTTTCTTAATTATAGACATTTTCAAATATACATAAAAGCAGACAATGTATCTATCACCCAAATTCAACAATTACCAACATCACAAATCTTGTTTTATCTATCTTGCACCACATGACACACACACACACAATCACCACCTCCCTTCTCACCTTATCCCCTACCTCACCACCCCTTTCCCAGAGTACTTTAAAGAAAATCCCATACATCATGTCATTTCTTTGTAAATACTTCCGTATACATCTCTAAGAGATAAGGACTTTAAAAAATTAACCACCATGTCATCATACTTGTCAAAATAAACAATAATTCTTTAATATCTAATATATATATTTGTATTCTAATTTCTGTTTCAGAGATATCTTTTTACAATCACTGTGAAGCAGAATCTAAACAAGGCTCACTCATTACATTTTGTTACTTAAGTCTCCCATTCTTTAACAGTCCTGGTTTTTATTTTCATGCCAATGATGCCATTGCTTTGTTAGGAGAAAAAAAAAAGACATTTGTAAATGCCCACATTTTGGATTTGGCTGATTGTTGCCTTGTGGTATGGTTTACCTTGTTACTCACTCCCAATCTGACTTGTAGTCAGATTCAGCTTCAATTTGGGGGGGTGAGGGGGCTAGAATATACTTCATAGGTGATGTAGGTGATTATACTTCCTGTTGTATCACATTAGGAGGCACTTAATATCTGGTTACCCATTAAATGAACTTAAGATTTATCACTGGGTTCAAGTGATGACTCCCTGCTCCCTCTATTATGACGTTTCCTCCATACACTTTAGCTGAGGCTGTTGGGCATTGACTAAACAAGCCAAATTACTGCTTCCCCGTATTTTTCTACGAACCAAACACCACAATAAAAATAAACTACCTCAACCATCTGAGACCTTTCTATAACTAAGGATAAAATTGGCCAGTGTGCCAAAAGAAATTATCCCCTGCTGTCAGTGAATAGAAAAAGGATCAAAAAGAATGAGCTGAACTAGATTATTTGCAGAATGTGAAGGTGAGGGTATGGAGAATTCTCTAAGCACCCTTAGAGAGACTGCTCTTTGTTAGTAGGAAAAGAATTGGGGGAAATGGGTATTTTCAAAATTTGCAGCCTTTGAAATAAGAATAATCTACTCAGAGGGGGGGAGCAAAATGTATAAGGGAGTGATTCTGAATATATTTTTAATCAAAATGCCACAAACCATTACAATACTTGCAAAGAAAGCAAACGATTTTAAAACCTGCCCCAAAGCAGAGGGAGATAAAGAACAAACCAAATTTAAGGAGTAATCCAACTTGCTCCTTGTGATCTGGAGCTATGTACCCCAGAAAAGCATGTTCTTAAACTTAATCCATTCTTGTGAGTGTGAACCCTCAGTAAGTAGGAGCTTTTTATTAGGTAACTTCTGGTAAGGTATTTCCCAATTCAATCATCCTGGGTCTTGCTCCTATTACTTTATAAACAGAATGACATTCAGATAGAGAGAGAGCCATGGGAAGCAAGAAGCTGAAGGTCATCGGACCCAGAAGAGGAGAGAGAGGGCAGGAGAGGCTGCCATGTGCATCGTTATATGACAGAGAAGCCAAGGACCAAGAATCACCAGCAGCAAGCCCCTTGGGGAAGAAAGCATTCCTTGATGATACCTTGACTTGGACTTCCCCTAGACTCAAAACCATGAGCCAATAAATTTCCATTGTTTAAGCCAACCATTATATGATATTTGCTTTAGCAATGAGGAAACAAACACTCCTCTTCAGCAAAAGGAGCATTTTCCTCCTTATCTTCTGCAAATAATCTTACTTAGATTTATCCCTCAAAGTAGCTTTATGTTTATAAATTGAGTTTGTTTAATATCTGAGGCATCGCTACTAGATCTGATTCAATAAAGGAAGAAAAGAAGCTAAGGATAACCCTGAATACTACGGGTATGTTTACTAGAATGAATCCTATGTTCATTTCATTCTTAGAGTATGAACAAACAACTAAGCTGTATAAGCTGATAACTACTATGACACAAACAAAAAGCTGTACAAATTAAGCATATGAACAGTGTAGTTTCATAATTAGATGATTTAATGACATTTCATGATTTAATAACTGTGAAGGCACTATAAGTAGGCAGAAAAGGTAAGCAGTTCATGTAAAGTGATGGTAGTTAGTACTACTAAACTATAGCCAAAGCAAATGTTTATGTTTTTCCCATCTTCTTTTGTTAATGCTCTAACATTTAAAATCAGTATCAATTTCTTCTGCCCTAAAATCACATAGCTCTTAAAGTTCAACCTATTGAGATATTTATCAGCAAGGGTTCCTACATCTCACCCAACTGGCCCACGGTGTACCATCTGGTCATCCCAGACAGCCTCCTTTAACCTCAAATTTAAGGGATCCCAGGGAAAATATAACCTTTTTACTCTGTCTCTGGGAAGGAGAGGAGGAGAAAATTAGTAGGGAGGCCTCTGTAGCTAGTTGATTTCTTTATATCCTGATATCTACCTGAGGATGATTATTTGACTGTTTTCTTAATGAGATCTTCTGCAAGGGATCAAGAGGAATACCATTTTAAAAATGAAAAAGTGAGCTTCTCTGACAGGACCCTCAAAAAGGATGTGGAATACAACAGGAGCTTTGGGAGCAAATTAGTTGTGTAGACTAGTTAGCCATGATAGAATTAGAAACCTGTCATTTGTATGATTTGCTGTATTTTCATTATATGCTTGTCTTCCCCTTCTTCATCATGAAGAGTTATATATTTTTATAATTATAAAAATGTATGCTCATTGAAAAAAACTGTAACCAAAAAGTATAAAGTAGAAAATAAAGATCCTTCATAATTTCTCCACCCAGTGATAACCATTGATTCATGCTGGTATAGTTCGGCATACTCAGTTGCCTAAGAGAACCAAGTACCAAGGAGTTAGAGCTTTGAAAGAAGAATTGTATACTCCTAGGGGCCGGCAGAGTGGTGACCGAGCAAAACAGTATGAGAAAACTCCAAGAGGAAAGTGAGACTCTGCGGAAAATTGCTGTGGCCATCTGTTCAGACATTTTCTTTCCACTGGACACTTACCTTCAGAAGCTTTTGCCTTCTCAAACCTCCAAGTACCCAATAGTTTAGTTTATGAAGGATGTCTTTCCTTTACACTTCGCTATCCACATCTCAATGCTAGTATCCCAGGTGCCAGAGTTGTGAAGCAAGACCCTAGTGGAAGAAACCACACTGAACCAGAATCAAATACATTTCCTATGTTTCTCTGTTAGAATCTAACACAGAAGTATAACAAGGAAAGAATAAAATACGCTGAGAAAAATTAACTTGCTTTAAGGGAAAGATGGGAAAAAACAGGCCAAGGGAGTTTGCAAAGAGGAGACATACTTTCTCAGCAGCATTCATTTAAAAAATAATTTTTGAATATATTATTGCTAGTTGAAATAATATAATTTCTGACATGGAAGAAATCTAACTCATGTCTAGAAAGGGTGAAAGATGAATAAATCAAAGATGAGTCATCAATGATGACTGTACAGAATGAAGTACTGTGGCAATGTAAGCACCTAGGGCTTTGACAGTACAGAAGTGGGGCAGCTCTACAAACAACTGCTGGAAGTCTCGGAACAGGCCTGTCACAGTTGCTAGAGGAATGACTGTTGATTCCTAACTCCTGCAGAGTAATCTATGACCACTAGATGGCAGAAGCTCCTTGCTATGTAATATAAAGGAACCAGAGAGAAAGAATACCTCAACTTTCTGGCCATAAAGAATTAATCTACTTTATAATTTGCATGAGACAAGTCCAGTTTTCCTTCTGCTCTTTGTAGGACTCTGTACACATGCCTAGCTTGGCAAAAACATACAGTCCGACCCATTTGATGAGGCTGGCTGTGCTTGCTCTCTCTGCCAGCAGCACTTAGATTCTTACTGTAAACTGACTCCTAGGGTTTGCCTCCTCCCAGCTCCTTTTATGAGAAGAGTTAGGAGTTCCTGTCCCTAGAGGGTTTATCGACGTGCCTGAAGATCTGATTCAGGATTGATATTTATCACCCAAGAAAGATCATGAAATTGCAAGATAGAATTCTATGTGAATCGTAGATCACCTTACTACTAGATTATCTTTATTATTCGTTAGATGTTGATTATTGATTTTTCAGGTTGTCAAAGAGAGATAATTATAGAGGTTAAATACCTGAACTCTGGAGCCAGATTGCCTGGGTTCATATCAGGCTCTGTCACTTACTGACTTTCTGTGACTTTGGGCCTGTTATTTAATATCTGTTATTCAGTTTCCTCACTGTCAAATGGAGATAATAATAGAACATATTTCATAAATTGGTGGTGGGGATTAAATGAATTATTATGCATAGCACTTAGTGCCTGACACATACCCAGTTAGCACTATGAAAGTGTTAGCTATCATTAATGTTGATAAGTC
This sequence comes from Chaetophractus vellerosus, assembly GCA_004027955.1. NCBI lineage: Eukaryota > Metazoa > Chordata > Mammalia > Cingulata > Chlamyphoridae > Chaetophractus > Chaetophractus vellerosus. The sequence continues at coordinate 16,873 of PVKH010005377.1, forward strand.
ATTAAATATTTTATTAAGAAATTAAATTAGTAGGTGAGTAGTGTGGCTGCAGGAAATAAATGAAATTCTGTGCAAAATTTCAAGTTTGTTGGCTGCAAGCATTGCTAATATTTCTGTGGTAATTATACTGAGAAAATTATACTATTAAAACAGTAAAAAAAATGTTAAATACATGAATTAGTTTGAAATGCAAAAACAAAGCAAAAGTAAAAATATGGAGGAGAATAAGTCACTTAAATTTCCCTAGATACCAAATGATAGTGAAATAGTCTATCTTGTTCCTGCTCAAAATCGCTTATCTACCAAACATATCAATATGGGATTTGAAAATCTCAATATCTGGCTCTAAAATCTTTTGAGATTTATATTCCTCTATTCAATGAGACACACCTCCTCTAGTAAAATTCACAGACGCAATAAAAGAACCTGGTGATTTTCTTAAACTAGAATCTATTATTCCCTAACCTCCCCCTCCTCCTGGGCCCCTGCCCATTTAAACTTTTAACACTTCAGACACACACAAGAATATTTTTTCCTAGACTTCCTTCCTTATCACCACCACAAAAGTGATTGGTCCATCCTTATTTATATGCTGCCTTACTCAACAAGGGATTTAAAGCCATTTTTAATGTACACTAAAACATATGGAACTTTTCACTTCTTTAATTATATAAATATTTCTTAATTATATTATTTAATTACATATAATATATTACAACTTACTCATACTTTATTTACTTGATTGACCGCTTTCTTTCTTCTTTTTGAAAGCTTTCTTATTGTACATGAAATGTCTTATGTAGTGTTCTCAGCTTTGTTCACACTGATTTCAGTGAATTGTGTTTTGGTTTTCTCTGCTCAGTTGCTGCTATTGTTTTTTTTTTCTTTCAGGATCAAGGTGGGTACTTTCATATAAAATCTTGTTTTTAGTTTCTTCTTTTGCAATTCTTTCCTGGATTCTTTGCTTTGCATAATTATAAACTACAATGGAAGCAGCATCCTAAAGTCACCAAAATAAATACTCCTACTCCAACATCACTTGCTCTTCTAATTCTACTAGTTAATAAAAAATACCCAAGGCCAGCCACAACAGATACCAGTGAACCATCTAATATCGAATCCTTGCTTGGGGGCTCTGACTTGGAGAGGGTGGGTGTGAAGATCACGACTCCAAGCTGGCCCTGCTACCTCCATGAACCATCCAGAAGGGAAACCCTCATGAGCTCATTCAAGTGGCTTCCCTCCTAGTCTCTCTTGAATTATAGTCCAATGTTAGACATAGTCTGAGTCAGAACAAACCCGGGGCCAGGTATCACTTTTTAATAAGCCCTTGAGTGGATAGACTAATAAAAACAACCTATAAAGCATCCTTGTCTATTGTTAATGGTAATGCAAAATGGTACAATCTCTTAGAAGGATTTGGCAAGATCTAGCAAAATTACATACCATCTAACCTTTGGCCCAGTCATTCCACTTCTAAAAAATTTATCCCCAAAACATAAAATGACAAATGCACAGAGCTATTCATTGCTGTATTATCTGTAAAGGCAAAAGTCTGGAAAAAATCCAAATGTCCATTAGCAGGATGCTAGTTAAAAGCTCTATGGCATATCCACACAGTAAAGTACTATGCATCTGTAAAAAAGAATAAGGACTATCTCTATACATTGATATGTAATGAACTCCAGAATATAATAAGTGAAAAAAAGTAAATTAAAACCATTATTTTTATAGTATGGTATACTTTTTTTGTAAGGAAATGGGGAGGGGATATGTCTATTTTTCCAAATGAAAGAATGGAATCAAAATCTAATAAAATAGTTACCTACAGAGGAATAAATTAAACACGGTAAAAGAAATGGAAATGCAGACAAAATTCTATGAATGCATCTTCTCATATAATTTAAACTTTGGAGCCAAGTAAATATTTTATATAATTAAAAACAAAAATTAAAACCTGAAATAAAATAACCTATCAAACAACTTATGCTCTTAACCAAAGAAAAATGCTATTTCACTTGACTCTAAAGCCAGTATTCTTGTACAAAGTAATCTTAAAACTGCATTCATTAGTCTTATTATTTATAGCTATATTGTATTGTTATTTTGATTCTATGTTGTAAGATAAGTCAAATAGGTAATTCTGTTAATGTTGATAGAAACCAAGATTTTCAGCCCCCTTTCTCTCCCTAAAAATCAAAACAAAACCTGTATTTCCTGACTCTGCTTGCGAATAGCCTAGAAGCAATGACAAGTCAGTAGTAGCAGGAAGCATAACTAACAACTTGATTAAGATATCTAAACGCCATTTCCCATTTCCCAACAAAATAAGCCTGGATCACTCAGAGGAATGGTCGATTCTAGATCTAGGGAAGAAAATGTGAAAGGGTAAGCCAAAGTGCAAAGATACTTTAATTGGATGCTTGGACTGTAGTTATGTAAGAGAATATCCTTATTTTTAGGACATATACACTAAGATATTAAAGGATAAAAAGACATAATGTGTGCACTCTGCTTTCAAGGGGGTTGAAAAAAATAAGGAAGAAAGGATGATAAAACAAACATGGCAAAATGTTAAAGATAGGTGAATACAAGAATGCTCTGTATTAATCTTAAAACTTTTCTGTAAGTTTGACTGTGACAGTTTGAATTTGTCAAATTACAAAAAAAAGATTGGGTTTTTTTTTTTGTTTGTTTGTTTGTTTGTTTGAGGTACTGGGTCTGGGGATTGAACCCAAAACATCATATGTGAGAAGCCGGCGCTCAAACTTTGAGCCACATTGGCTCCCCTAAGTTGCTTTTTTATTTGTTTGCTTGCTGTTTTTGTTGTTATTTTTTTTAAGGAGGCACCAGGGACTGAACCCAGGACCTCCCAAATGGGAAGCAGGCACTCAACCACTTGAGCCACATTTACTCGCCAAGATTATGTTCTGGAACTAATCTATTCCTGTGGGTGTGGGGCCCTTTTGATTGGACTACATCAGTGAGTTATAACTCAGGTTGGGTCTCTGCCCTCTTACTGGAGCTTTATATAAAGGGGGACACACAGAGAGACACATGGGAAAAGGGAGCTCTCCATTTTGACCTGGCCCTTTGAGGGAGAGGACTCCAGGTTCGCCTACAGCTGCAGAAAGGCAGACAAGCCTAGAGAGGCTAAAAGAGGTCGGGAGTCTGGAATCAGCAAAGCACAGAGGCACAAAAAAAAAGGCCCATGAGGGGCTGGGCTCAAGGAGCTGCTCAAGTCTTGAGAAGATGAGCCCTACTATATGCCTGATTGCCATGTGGCAGGATGCTGGGATCACCAGCCGCTTGACTTTGGTGAGAAAGCATCTCTGATTTGGACATTCCACTGCCTCGGAACTTTAAGCTTTTGCCCCAAATAAAATTCCCATGATAAAAGCCTACCCATTTCTGGTACTTTGCACTGGCAGGCCCGTGTCAAACTAAAACTCTGACATTATTCTAAATTACTTCAAAATAATTTTTTAAAAAGCAAGGAAGATTTCAATGGTACTTAATGGATGTTCACAGGCCTAATATGGGTCAATTGATTAAAATGCAATAAATATATATAAATTCATGAGTTCATGATACTTGACCACCTTTGGAAGTTGCTCTAAAGATTAAGAAAGAAAAAAGTGAAACATCTTTTCCTGCCTTTCTTGTAGACTGTATCTCAGGGTAATCAAATACGTGATGAAGAAAAACTTTCCTTTATAGAATTCCAGCTAATAAAACCAGAAGAAATAAAAGAATTAGAAAATCATCACTTTGCAACTCCTAATAAGAGATTTAGCAACAGACATCAATTGCTGCTAAAAACATCAGGTGAGAATTTGATGAGGAACTTGATGAAAGGATCAGGTTGACACCACCTGAAACCAAACCCAATCTCAGTGATTAACTTTAACATCACTAAAAGTGGGAAAACCAGATATACCTCATGATGTGATACAATAGAAAGTATACACAGCATTAACTTTGTTGCCAAAAAAAAAAAAAAAGAGTAAGTACCCAAATCTAATCAACACTCTATATCCGATTATCATTTAATAGAAAATTAGGATAGAAAAAGTTAAACAGTCAAGAAAGCAACCAGCCAAATCCAGAATGTGGGATAATCTACTATAAAAATGGCCTGGTTTATTCTACAAATAAATGGCATGGCTGGCGTGATTAAAAGGGGCTTAAGAGACATAACAGTCAAACGCAATGCGTAAACCTTAAATCCTGACTCAGATCAGCTAACTGTAACCAAAAAGAAAAGAAAACAAAACAAAACAAAATCTTTTTTGAGCCATTCAGGGAAATTTGAATATAGACTGGGTACTAGATGTTACAAAATTGTTAGATTTTAAGTGTGATTATATCAGTGTGGCTTATAAAATAAATTTTCTTAAATATCCCTACCAGCTAGAGATGTAACCTTAATTATTTACTGGTAACATCGCACGATGTCTGGGGTTTCCTTTCTCACATTCATCTTCTCACAGCACTGTTTTACTCCTAGCCATAGGAGTTCTAACTCTCCACTGGAACAACTCTTTGCACTCCTTTATTGATAACTGCTAAACCCACCCATCACACTGTCCTTGAAACTCCCACCCCCATTAATGCCTGGCCACAAACAAAAGGAACATCTAGGAATTTTATGGAAGAATCCAAGAGGCATAGCTAGAGTTCTTCCATTCTTTTTACTCTTCTCCATGAAAAAGTAAACAAATCTGAGATGTCTATTAGATTCCTCAGGTGGATTGCAGGTTATGGATTATATTACTTCTTTATACTTTCCAACATGTTTTACACGTCTTGATTTCATAGTAACTTCTGGGTAAATTGAAAGCTATCTGCACCTGCCTTAGAATAAAAAAGTATAACTTCAAAAAGCATTAACTTAATTAAGAAATCTTAATCTCAATATCTTAATATGTACTCCACTCAAAGTACGTAAAGTTTTCATTTACAAAAAAGTATTTACTAAAGTATATACTTTAAACACTCCAGCATATGTCTGTAAATTTCAAATTCAAGGAGTTGCACTCATTAAGAGTACAGTTGAAGGATGGTTAGCTGGCATCCTAGTCAGGAAACTCATACTCAAGTTGGCTGTAAGTACTTGTAATTCATAATTTGATCAAAATTCAATGTTTTGCTAATTATTATACTAAACATCAAGAACATTCATTGGGAAACAGTGGCCCATTGACCAACATGATGACTATCAGAAAGTTGCTATTTTTATTTATTTACTTTTATCTATTTTTTTACACACACAGCACCCCCCCCCCCTTTTG
>PVKH010005378.1:0-16235 GCA_004027955.1 Chaetophractus vellerosus
TTCAAAAAAATTAACATCACTAAGCTTTAGTAAGTGTGTAATGGCAAGTTATCACAGTTGGAAGAACACTACACATTGCTTCTTGGCTAATTACTTTAAATTTGGATAATTAAAGGTGCTCAACAGTTTCCCTCTAAAAATGTAAGGCATTGAGTTTGGAAATATTTTGCTGCAAATCAGGTATCATTTATTTCTGTCCTTCCTCCAGATGATGACTTAATCATAATCTTCACAACTACTTTTTCTTCTTTCGCAAAATTGATTCAAGAATGTTTGTCTATGGAAGAGGTCTTAGTGGTCATCTAGTCCAATGCATTTATTTTACAGTTAAGGAAACCATATTTGATACTACCTGGCTTGTTTTCCAACCCAGAATCTTCACAAGTAAAGAAGTTTCCCACCCCCGAGAACTATGACTGAGAATCAAGTCTATGCTCAGAAAGATTTCCCCACTGGACCAGGCTTTGCTTTCTGATGTCAAAAAGGAATCCAGTGTTTTAGATCATAGTAAAAAAACCTTCATAAACATAGAATGTGTGGCATTTGGGTTAACTTTCTTCAGGGAACCTTACTCATGGTTTAAAAAAGCAGGATTGTGGGTTCAGTCTACAAAAGAATACATTCCTCCAACAGAACATAATTATACAACTTGTTACTTCAAATATTGACAACATATCATTAAAAAAACATTACAAAATTATTTCCTCTGAAAAGAGATTTTTCTACCATATTTCATAGTAAATTGTGAATGAATTTTGGGTAACCTGCTGCTTTGGGTTTGTCTTGCTTCCCTAGCTTCTAAAACAAATACCATCCTATGTATTACCTTAAGAACAGAAATTTACTGGCTTGTGGTTTCAGAGGCTAGAAGGCTTGCTTCCCCGTGGGTTTGGGATCTTCGGGCAGTCTGGAAATCTTGGAGGTTCCCTGGCTTTTCCATCACGTGGCAATTGACATGACTACATCTTCTCCTTTCTCTCTGGGTTCTATTTACTTCCAGCTTCTGGCTTTCCCCCATGGCTTCTCTCTATGTTCAATTTATTTTGCTTATAAGGACTTCAGCCATATTGGATTAAGGCCCACCCTTATTCAGTTTGGAAACAATAACATCTCCAAAGGTCTTATTTACAAGTGGTTTTACATCACAGGACCAGAAGCTTGGACCTGAACATACCTTTTATGGAGGACAGGACTCAATGTCCAACAGGGTTATTTCCCCCAGTTTCTGTTTATACATAGAGAAAATTTAGAGCTGATGATATTTTTTGCATCTTCTCATCTGTTGTTTCGATAGATTATTTTTGCAGTTTTCTGAATTTGGTCTGTTATCAGACTCATACAGCTAGCAAAGCTCCCTAGAATTCTTGCTTCCAATTCTCCTCTTCAGTCTTATAAAGCTTTGAAAGATATTGATTATGCTAATGTGAAAAATTAACTTATCAAAAAATAGCACACATAAAATGGGAACTGGCCAAAGAAAACCCAAAGAATATTGTCTTAACTGGAAGTTATACCATTAACTGTTACAACTACTGTATTCCTGTTATGGCTGTTTGTGATATATTTATCACTATGTAGGAACAGTTTAATCTACTCCATACAGAGAGCAGTAGGAGCTCTCAGTGGCCTCAAAATATGATGCTCCTTGCCACAAACAACTGATGTAAATTTCTTGCAGGTGGTAGACCTAACTTTTTTCTAAAAGGAAATAACCCTTCTCTAAAAGCCAAATGAGTTTTTAAAGCTGTGGTGTTTTTAACCACTTCTTTTTCCACTTTTTCAGTTGACACTGTCGTGGCTTACAGTGGGTTGCATCAATCATTCTGGCTTCTTACTGAAAATATTTTGTGGTGGTGACTATCACATGCAAGAAACTAAGTGCCCTTTGTGGGTGACTGCACAGGTACCTCTGATTTCTTGCCAAATCATTCAAAATGCCACAAATCCATTAAATCTCTCCACAGGGAGGAAAAAATTCCCACACCCTAGAGAGAGAATTTATGAGTTCATTTCAATCACCACAAATGAAAGCCACCTTTAATATTCATTAGAGATTTTACAGTGGCAATATGCATCATCTATGTGTATGCCCCTCTGAAAGGCCAATTTCCCTTGAAACCTTACATGGCTCTAAGCCACTCTTTGTAGAAACAATGGCTTATGTCCAAGGGAGTCAGGGGAAACAAATGGATGACATTTCCTTATCCATTGGTAATTATTCCATTAAACCACTGTGGTGGCTCTGAGTTTCTTTGTTTTAAAAATTAAAGGGTAGATTTGGAATGTGCAGTCTTGAAATGGTATCACTTCTCTGCTATCATCTGTGACCATATGTCCTAAGGGGAATGGAGCTTTTTGGTTTGCATCACAGAAGAGGACTTTCAAAACTGACACATCTTGAAGCATGTCACCTCATACCTTCAACAAACAAGGAAGAAACAAAACCAAGCCCTTGGCTTAAAAAAAAAAACATCTTGCATTGCTTTAACAGGATAAACAACAAAACCTAGCATAACCTATAAAGCCACATATGGTCCAACTTCTTGTGCAGAGCTACTTTGTACCACAACTCCTTGCTTGCTTTCTTCTAGCTTTTCTGAACACTCTCTTATTCTACCCATTTTTGTCTAGTAAACTTTTTTTCATCCTTCAGATTTGAGTTCAATCATCACTACCCCTGAAAGCATTTCCTGACTCCTTGACTAAGCCAAAATTGCCTATTATATGCCTTCAAAGGACCATGTAACTCCCATAATTCTTATCAAAGTTGCCATTTCATATTTATTTTTAGGTGATTATTTCTGCTTTTGTCTTTCATTAGAATATAAGGTTTATAATGTTTATTTTTGTCCAACATGTTATTGTCCATGCCTGGTACTATGTAACTGTTTCAGAACAAGTTGTTGAGTGAATGAATAAATGAGTTATTGATTTTAATCCATCTTGTGCCCTGGTCACACATCCGTTTTCTGTGGGTGAGACATGGGCTTCAGTTTGGGTTGGACTTAAGATGAGCTGTGATAAGCCTGTATTTCTAATCCAATTATTCATCAGTATGATTGAATTTAATAGTTGGGAACCAGTACAAGCATAAGGACTTACAATGAATATTCATAAGGAGTTTTAGTGTGAATCCAACTCTTTGTTTTACAACTTCCCAGGAAGGAGAGAAAACATAACTTTTCCCCTTCATTTTCCATTTTTGTCTGGGAAAGGTGATTATGCCTGAAAAATATATTTGACTATGAAATAAAATACCATGACATCTATATATGATATGGTTATGATAAAATACAAGAAGAATTTTAAAAAGCTAAATATTTCTCATGCGTAAGACACTATAAACATGGAGATAATCTGTGGGGTCAGAAAAGTGTAATGGCCAGCCCAGTGCATTCAACCCTGTTCCTACCTGCTTTTTGTCTGCATGCCTCAGGGACACAGGTGTGGGGTCACTGTAGTACTTCTGGGAAGCTAAAAGCAGGAGTGTCACTCTCCTCTCCCTGTGTGCATTTGAGCTAGGCAGTTCTGCCTTTCTTATCTTCAAGGAGACAACTGGGAAAATTATATCAAATAATCTAAAAAATTAGTGAAAACCAGTAATGTGCATTCAATGTCACATTATCTTGGATGAAGCAGAACTGCTGAGAATTGTTGAGCTCCTTAATGGCTTAGTCACCGTTGTGTTCCCACAGCTCGGGACAATACCTGAAATATTGTAGACACTAAACTGTTTTTCAATGAATGAAGGAGAAGTAATTAGAACTATATAATTATAACTAAATAGATTAAATAATAATAATTACCATTAAAAATAGTAGCTCTTCTTCATTAAGTTCCTATTGGATGTCAGATAAAATTTATATACATAATTTAATTCAATTCTTACAAGAATTCCAGAAAAAATTCCTAATTACATATATTCAATAGATAAGGAAACTGAAGCTCAGAGAAATCAAATAACTTGTTAACAGTCACGCAGAATGTAAGCTACAATTCAAAACCAAGCTTATATGGCTCTAACACTCATGAAAATTTCCACAATATATTGCTATCAACTATTGTCTTTATTTTGCTACCTGCTACAAATTTTAAAGATGATTTAGCAATAGTAAAAGTTTGGCCTAAGAGTTAGGAGGTTTCGTTTCAGGACCAACTCTGTCATCACCTGCTGGAATCTCATGCAATTTATTTAATCCCCATGTGCCTCAGTTTCTCCATCTGTAAAATGGTAATAGTGCCTTGCCAACTTCATAGGGCTACTATTAGCGAAAACGTTATGTTGCACTCGAAGGTGGGGCTGTATTTATTAAGCTATTTGTTAATCTATTTAATCACTACCTTGACTCAGCACTGTCACATGCATCATTTCATTTTACTCTGAAAGTTAGGAACTTTCCATTTTTACAAAGGAGAAAAGTGAGATTAAATTGCTAACCTAGTGGTTTAGTTTCCTGGCTGCTAAAATAAATGCCATACAGTAGATTGGCTTAACAGCAGGGATTTATTGGCTTGTGGTTCTGAGGCTAGGAATAGTCCAAACTTAAGGCATCAGTAAAGTGAGACTCTGTCGGTGAAGACTGTGTGTCTTAGTTTGCCAAAGGCTCCCAGAGCAATATTTGAGAAATGGGTTGGCTTTTATAATGGGAATTTATTAGGTTAAAACCTTACAGTTCTGAGGCTGTGAAAATGTCCAAATTAAGGCATCATCAAGAGATGCTGTGTCACCAAGTTGAGGCTGTTGGCCATCAGGCACATGGGGACGTCATCTAAAGATTCTTTCTCTCTGAACTCAGCTGTGGGTAATCAGGCACGTGGCTGGGTATAATGGTGGTTCTGCTTGTCTTTCCTGGCTTCTCTGTGGCTTTTTTCCATGTCTACTGTAAGGCTTTTAGTTCACTGTTTATAACAGACTCCAGCAAGAGGGCCAAGACCCACCCTGGGTCATGCCTCACTGAAGTAATCCAATCAAAGGGTCACACACCCATAGGAATGGACCAACTCCAACAACATGATGTTTTCTGGGATCCACAAAAAGCATGAATCTGTTATAGTGTGGCATTCTGGGGCTGGTTTCTGGCAACCCTTGGTCCTTGGCTTTTCCGTCGCTAAGCAATGTACCTTGTGGTGTCTTCTCCTTTCTCTTCTGGGTTCTGTTGACTACCAGATTCTGTCTACTCTCTGTGGCTTCTCTCCTGTGTACAATTTCCTTTGCCTATAAGGACTTCAGCCATATTGGCCCAAGGTGCATCCTCACTGAAGATTAATAACATCTTCAAAGGACCTATTTATAAGTGAGCTCAAACCTAAAGAAGCAGGAATGGGTCCTGAGCATGCCTTTTGCGGAGGACATGATTCAAACACCAACATTTACCCTCAAAAAACACAAAACCACACAGGCTTTTTGGCAGGGGTCTTACATCACTAATGCACAAAAAAATTGGTAATAGAAGCTGTGAAATTAGTTGTGTCTTTTTTTTTCTAAATCATTTGTCTGTTTACTCTTTTTTAAAATCTGTTCTCTCTATCATAACTCATTTTCACATATACTTTTTCCTTCAGTTTGTACATCATGATTCTTACTTATCCATCTATACTTTTAAACCTCAGCATTTTTTATCAAACAGGTAGGGAAGCAAGGAGACTTAAATGAGGAAAAAACCCATTTCATATGGCAAAACCTACACATTTGACCTTTAGGAAAAAGTGCACCAAAGCGACTTGTTCAGAATCCAGTTAGAGAACAGATGAGGTGAATGAATTTGGACTTGATCCTGTAGGTGTTGGGGACACATTTAAAAGTTTGTGAGGGAAGCAGGAATTTTATTAAATTTGATCTTCAGGATCATTAATCAGGTAGCATTACTATGGTGGATTAAGCAAGTAAATTAATCTGGTAGATTAATCTGGTAGTGGCATGTCATGTTGATTGAAAGTGGGGGGCAAGGAGACGAGGGTCAGAGAGATTGGAAGAGATCTCCCAAGGGAGAGATGGAAGACACAAAGGAGAAGACAGGCAAAGACAGCTTATCCTGATTTTGTCACGTATCTCCCTTAGGTCTCTGGTTTCCATGAGCAGTACTAAAACTCATACCATTTAGCACTGCGGCTTTGTGCCCCAAGAGCACTTCCCCGGGTCAATAATTAGCCTCCACTGCTCCCTAATTCAACTGAAATATTAGTTGTAAAAACTGTTCGTTTCTTTATTTCTTGGTTGATATTAGCACACATCCTGTTCCTCTCACTGAAACAGTTCTGTAAAAAAAAAAAAAAATTCCATTCTCCACACTTTCTCTTTTGGTATTATTTTGACAGGTTTCCATAATACTCCAGACAAGACTTTCTGTCCTCGCTCTTCTCATCCTCTTCTTATGCACTCTAAAATGCTTTTAAGTAGAGCCTTTGTTTACTTTCTCACCTTGAAACTGTGTATATACACTTAGCTCATTTTTCTTCATTTTTTAAAAAAAATGTAATTCCATCACTGACCATTATTATTTTTCCATCTTTACTGGTTTTTAATTCATCTATAGTTGGGTCTCTGTTTTGTTCTTTCAGGCCTTTGACTTTCCATCTTCCTGAAAGAGCTTTTATTACTGTTACTTTTTAAATATAGCACACTTCTCTTATACAATAGATTTCAAAATATTTTAGGCACTTGAAGAGAGGAATGGATATTCACTCCCCCTTTTCATATGCACATCACCTTCGTTTCTTAATATTACAAAAATAATTTATTTATCCTTCTTACAAATCTGAAAAAATTTCCCCAGATTTTGGAAAAAAATGTGGTTGTTATTATCATAATATTATATAAAAGGGAAGTTTTGTTCCCCTTGCAACATAGCACATTTAGTCTTTATTGCCTTTATTGCTTACCAAGCCTGTGGCTCACTTTCCTCTTTTCGTTAAGACTTTTCAAGCTCTTAGCATGCAGAGCTTCATAAGTACCCTTCAATCCCTCTTCTTGTAAATTGATTGTAAACACTTGGCTTCCAACATTATTTTTGGTTATCTCCACTATTACATTTCCTAAGACGCATCTGAATCCCCTCTCAACACCACTCATCTTGGATACTAGAAAAGAACCGCATCTTTAAGTATTTTTTCCTTTTGCATTTCTCTTGTGGAGTATACAAATTCATAAATCTGATATTTTACCTTTCTCAATTTATATCAATTCCTTAATCACATACTTTTTCCCACTTCCCAGATCCCCTGCATCTTACAAGCAACTAAACCGAATGTTACCCATCTTTGTGTGTCGCATTCTCTTCCTGTGGGCTTCTGGGAAGAGCCCTTCATAAAGAACACATTTCCCTCTCTGAACTCAGTTTGTTCATGGTATCTCAACTGAATAAAATGCTGCTTCTTTCCAAGTCTAACACAAACTTCTGAATTCTTTCATGTTGGTACAAATCAGGTCAATTCTTGAGTCCCGACACCATTTCATTTATTCTTCCCAACAACCTTGTACAGTAGGTATTGGTAACCTTGTTGTATGCAAAGAGTCATTTAGTGGGAAGGGAGTGAGTAAGAAATAAAATCATTGTATAAAATTGGAGTTAGGTGGTTAAAAGAGAGTGAGAAACTTGCTCAAGCTGACTTCACTGGTAATGTCAAAACCAACCTTGTGAGTGTGATCTGAAGTGGGCTCTGCAGGAACTCTTACTTGGCTGAATAAGGACTTTCCAGAAGATGAGTCAATTTGGAGGGTCACCTCAAAGCTCTGATTTGATAAAGGGATCAGAAACCAAAGCACACTGCGATCTACTATTCCTGAAATTTCTGAAATCAAAGAGAAACAAGCATCCTTCTGGGATTGGGATTTGTCTCCCTGAAATGTGGTGTTTAGGCCCCACTCCATCAGGTCTGCATATGTTGGCATTTTTAAAAAATCTGATCACATTTTTACCCTTTAAAATGTCAAAAATGTCACCTCTCACTACTCTCATTGATAGTAACACTCATTTTAGACACACATCTTTTCCCTCAACACTATGCCTTCTGTAACTTCTATAAAAATATAAGTTAAAGCATAACCCAAATTATAAATCTGCAATTACTAAAGAAAAATTACTAGCTATGCTAAAATGAAACTGGATATTTTCACTTGTTATTATCATAGAATATATGCATAGAATGTAAAAATAATAATTTGCATTCATCCACCTTCTTTCACTCCAATGTCTCAAATCCCTGAGTATAAGTAGTCTCATTAAGTTTACCAAACCAATTTAACTCTAACATGTTCAGAATCCAATGAGATTTTCCTGTCACAAAAGCTGAACATTATCATATGAAATTTGTGCATGCTGCAGGTATAAGTTTGACCTTCTCTAGATAAAACTCACTTATTTAATCATTTAGACATTGTGATGGTTAGGCTAATGTGTCAACTCAGCCAGGTAATTGTGTCCAGGTATTAGGTCCAGCAAGCACTGGGCTAATTGTAATACAAGAGCATTTATAGACTTCGATCACCAGTGAGTTTACTGCATGGATGGCTGATTACATCTGCATCAATCAGGGAAAATGGATCAAGAATGGATGACGCTTTTATCCAATCAGTTGACTGCCATAAAAGGAAAGTGATTTCAACATTCAGAGAGAATTTCCCAGCTCATCGTTTGACAGCCAACTTCTCCCAGAAATTCATCAAGGTTCTTTCATGCGTCTTTCATCGGAGTCCCTGGCTTGTAGCCTGCCTGTGGAACCTGGACTTGTGCATCCCCACGGTCACGTGAGAGACTCTTATAAAATCTTATATTATTGACAGACATCTCCTGTTGATTCTGTTTCCCGAGAAAATCCTGACTAAAACAGACATGAACCAAAAATAGACAAAACTATCTAAATAAAAAAGATAAGAATTACTATTGTGCATTTACCTAAATCTACACACATACGCACAGGCACTCAAAAGCAAAAAAGTAACTGAGTCTTCATATAACTAGATTAATTAGAATGAGGAACGTTTTGGCTCCAAGGACAGTTAGAAAAATGAGAAGAAATGTTTTCTCTGGATCTGTGGAAACAAAGCCCATTGGATTCTAAAACTCTCTTCATTTAGTCAGCAAATGGTACTCAAACATTTATTGAGTACCCATTATCTTCTATGACCTGTGGAGAATACAAGGATAAATTATGATTGAAAGTAAACAAATGCCCAACTAATGCCAGTAAGGGGTGGAGTATGGTAAGCTCCATGAAGACAGGGCCGGAGTATATATTGTTTAGCTGTTCATTCTGAGGGCCTACTATTGTGACTGTCACATAGTATATGCCAACATGTTTTTGATGTATATAAAATGGAATAATAATTCCTTTAAATGATCTAGAAGTTCAAAGAAAGAAGAGATTACTTCTGACTGACATGCTCCTGGAAGGCTTTCTAGAGGATGAAGTATTTGATGTGAGTCTTAAGAGATGGATAATAGTTCTAAAGAAGGGAATAATATACCAGGTAGAAGCAATGACATAGATTCCAAGATACAGATGCAGGAAAGTACAAGACAGACTTCAGGGAAAGCAAATCATTCAGTTTGGCAGTCTAGCATAGGGAATTTCTAAGGAAAGAGCAGAAGTTAAGGCTGAAAAGTTAGGTTGAGGCCTTACGCTGAAACCCAGAAATGCCAAGGTAAGGAGTACAGATTTTATTCTTGAAGGAAACTCTGAATTATATTTGTATTTACACTCTTCCATGCCAGCTTTGCCTCTTGCCAAGGAATTATCATCATGGATCCTGCTTGTGAAGCTATCAAGAAGAGTTTTTAGAAGCAAGTACTGATTATATTACCAGGTATTCTCTAAGAAACTGCTCCATGAGGAAGGCTGCAAACCCAAGCAGTCCCAGATGAGAAGATGGAGACTGAAGTGGAAGGGACATTTCTAAGTATGGTAAATGTTGGACAATTCCAACAGTTCCATGACTGTTATCAGACACATATGATATTTAACATGGTATTCTGAACACAGACTAGTTTAGCACTACCTCAATACACAATTCTTGAAAATTGAAAAGAATTCCAAGAGAGAATAAACCTCTTCAGAGATCTCTAATGTACCATAAAATATAGCTCCCCTTCTAATGAGATACTGATTCTTAAAGAAAAAAAGGACATAGACTGGGGTGCCTGGATACACAATTGCTCCAGTCATACATTGCAAATAAAAGCAACGATGAACTATAAGGAAATAAAGGTACAATATGTGCTTCAAGGAACTTACAGTCCAGTGGAAAAATATTAGGCAAATATTAAGTTCTGAGAGATTTGCACTATTTAATTTTAGCTTCTCAATTACCTCATGGGTTTAATATTATTATTCTCATTTTACAGCTGATATAATTAAGTTTAATAGGTTTAAATAACTTTCCCAAGCTTAAATAAAGCAGCACAGATGCAAACCCATTTTTTGTCAAACATCAGAGTCCATATTCTTTCTCTCGCACCATATAGGCTTAGGGTCTATCTTAATATGTGAAAAGCACTATAATGTATTAGCCAAACGCAGAATCTTTGGCATAATCTGTTTAGGTTCCAGATTTTGACTCCACCTCTTGTAAGCTATATGACTGGACCAGTTACTAACATTTTTTTTCTGTGCCTTACTTTATTCAACTGTAAATCAGAGAGAATTAATGTTAAAATAACAGTCCCAGCCTCAAAAGGTTATTGTGAGATTTAAATGAGATGATATACATAAAGTGCTTTGGAGAAAGGTAAGCCCAAAGAAAATGCTCATTAAAATTTTCTATCATTGGTCAGTGAAACTTCATTACAATAGTAGTAATTTAAACAATGCAATGAACAATTTTGTGAATCTAAATTAACATTTGAATATCTTCCTTCAATTAAAAAACCTCTGGAAAATATTATGCAGGAGTTCATTTGTGCACACAGAAATATAACCAGTATTAACACGGACAAAAGTTACAAGAGTTGCATTGCTTTTGGGGAAGACAACTCTAGCTCTGGTAACTTTTCTGACAATGATAAATTTGACTGATAAGCACTTTTGCTATCTGTTTACTTCCTGTCAGTACAAACACTGAGATAAGATGATACCTTTCCGTAACTTCCAAACTTACCTGCCAATATGAGAGATCCATATCTGTGTGAGAAGACTTGAGACATGAGTGGTAAGTACAGCAGGAGCAGTTGTCCCAACATCCAACTGGGGAAATTTGGAAGTCAACACATGTCCAGACTGAGTTTTCTGGAAAAGGCTTCCAGCTGTTCCACATATGAACTTCACCTACATTGTAGGATAATTTATCTTCTAAGTCACATCCATTTGAAGTGCTGGATCTACTCAGTGATGCAGAAAGAGAATCCAGTCTAGTCTCCATTTCTTCCTTCCTCCTTGGACTAGCTTTATTAACTTTCTTTTCTTGGGATTTGGTTAATTTCATACAAGAAATCAATGTGTCATCTTCATCATCTGAGTGATAAAGAAAAATATGTTAAAAAACTGTCTAGTACTTTTGCACATGAAGAAATTATGAAAACTATGCTTCCCTTTATATGACAGAAATGAATGAACACCATGCATAAACCAGAAAGCCATTTAATTTCACAAACTAATTTACAATTACATTTATTTAAAGAGTAAGTTATTTTTCTTACACAAAATGATTTATTTGGTAAAAATAAGACATCAAAACTTTTGAAACTGTGTCTATTGATTAAAGTCATTTGGACTGGAATGAATGCAAACCATATGAAAAATGAGTTTAAAAAATCCTGTATCTTGGAAGCTTATGATATGTTTCTATTCATAGGCAAGTTTTATTTGTTTTGATGGTCATGTGTAAAAGAAAACATCATAAGGGGTCAAATGACTTTTTTCTTATTTAAAATAATGAAATATCAGTGGGTATGGACAGAAATTTTGCTAGCATCCTAAAATTTCTAATTTAATATCAGTTACAAAGGAGATTTATGAGTGCAGTGTCTCATAGTGAAATATTTTGGAAAAGCAAGAGGAGCACTGAGAAAACAAAAGAAAAAGGCATGCCTTCAATACTATTATGTTAGTGAGACCTATCTTTACATATTGTCACGAAGGCTCTGATGAAATTTCTAGTAATATATAAAACAGTTAAAGAAAATAGAAATATATATTACTAATAGTATATTGTAGTATACTACTGAGTCTTTTTAGTTCAAATGTTTAACTTGTATGAACAACAATTATGATTAATCAGCTATTTTTGTAAATAAATGTAAATCCAAGTTGGATGTTATGACCTGCTGATTTGCTACACTCACATTAAAACTCAAAAATTCTAGTGGAGCAGGTGTAGCTCAGTCACTGTGCACATTTTTTGCATGTACGAGGCCCTGGGTTCAATGCCCAGTACCTCCTGAAAAAGGAAAAAGAAAAAAAAGAGAAAAAAGTTTCCAATCTATTCTTTATGACTAGGGAATGAGGAAAGTAGACATTGCTGAGCCTGATCCTCTTGCTGAGCTTTATCCCAGAGCTTGCTCTCTTTCTACCCTTGAGCCAAGTGCTGAAGGAAGGGAGAAATGGGTGAGGCATAGATGAGAAAATCCTAAACATAGGGCATGTTTATGTAATTCAGGAAAAGGGTAAAGATAGGCACAGAAAACTTGTCAATAATAATTTAAAGAACACCCTGAATGTCTAATGATTATGTGAAGAGCATATCGAAATGGCCTTCAATAATATGTGCTTTCCCAATTTTTAGTAGCATATTAAGTTCTTACTTACAGAAATTTATCATCATAGGTTTCACCTC
The DNA here is from genome assembly GCA_004027955.1 of Chaetophractus vellerosus. Lineage (NCBI taxonomy): Eukaryota > Metazoa > Chordata > Mammalia > Cingulata > Chlamyphoridae > Chaetophractus > Chaetophractus vellerosus. The sequence continues at coordinate 12,767 of PVKH010005378.1, forward strand.
ATTCAAACTCCGCGCACTGGCTTTCTTGGTCCAAACCGTCTTCTTTACTCGCTTTAATGTCCCCTTTGTTTCCACTGGGCCACCACCTGATTTTATGGCCTAGCACAAACACAGCTCAAGGTAAAGACAAATTATTCTTCACAAAAGATTGAGCATAAAATATGTTGAGATCATAAGTGTGGGAGAATTAATAATGTGTCCTTAAAACCTGAAGCCTGAGACAATTTAAGAAACAAGAGCACATCCCAGATTTGGTTTCAAAATTGTAAAAATAAGTTACAACTGGCCAGTCACATTAAAAGAAGTTTTTCAACTTTTGTGTGTTTTTTGCCTTTAAAATGTAGCAAAATGGACTGAGTTCAGAGCCATCTCTAAATGACTCACTCCTGTGCAGTGTGAAGTAGTGGAAAGGAACAAAGTCTTTGCAGCATAACATGAATGGGACAAGAGGTTTAAAGCTGCTCTTGGCAGTTATCAGTACAGACTGATGGTCTGCAAAGAATGGCCTAGCTGCTAATATCAGAAAAAGCAGAATTCAAATTTTCTTCAATTTCCTTTTGGAAATTTCTGGGAAAACAGAGTTTTATTTCAAGTATAAATATGTTTTCAGATTTCCTTTAAATTTTCTTTAAATAGCCTCTTGCTTTGTAAAAGACACACACCAAGCAAAATGAAAAAAAAAAAAAAAGCTGTAGCATATGGCATCATTTTTCAGTATACCAAAGTCACCAGTTTATTATGACAACAATATTGGTGAAAGAAGAATTAACAACGCATTAATGACCCCTAAAGTTCTTTGGAAGATCAGAAATATTTCTCACTAGTTTAATGCTGTTTAATTGGATTTATACTGACTTTATTCATTGATTTTAGGATATTTTATTCTTAGGGCTTTCAAAATATTTTGGAAATTAATACATTATGTGCTAAATTTATACTAATTTGTGTAAGGTAATCATTTTATTGTATTAACTAGATGTGAGGTAATACACGAAGGGAGACTTTTTCATCCAGAAAGCTCTGGACTCAGAAATTGGTCTTGCCCTGCTTCTATCTGATTCTTTTCATTAAAAAACTGATGAATTGACATCTAAATAAACATTTCAGTTTTCAAAAGGCAAATGATTTGCTTTCTCATTAATGTTTGAATGAGACATATTTAGAAAGTGCTTTTAAATTCCTTGAGAGAGACTATAAACCCAAAGAAATATTTGGACGTAAAGGATCTCTAGCATGCAAACATTACCAATCTTTACATTCATCTCTTATTCTTGGTCTTTCAGAATGACTTTGAGCAACCAATATAAACTTGATGCTCTGTCTCTGCATAATAGCTCCTAAGTAAGAAATGTAATGTTTTATCATAGGAGGCATACATGTTTGCATCAAATAAAATAAATGGGAAGATATTGAAATCATTTTAATCATTCAGAGAGGACTGTGATGAGTTGTCCTTAGATATGCAAAATCTTCCCTCTCTTTCCAGAGGTCATGCTTGGTTCAGCACAATTTCTATTGCTATTTATTTTTGTATTATTTTCTCCAGTGTTCCTTTTCAGTGCTTTCTGAGTTACTCAGTTTTACAGACCCCTTAAAACTGAGAAATAGTCATTTTGTAATCGTTAGCCCCTTCCGGAAATAATAAGCTGACATTGCACAATCATTGAGTACAGTATTTTCTTTGCTGTGCTTCTTTTTCTTATGACAACCTACTCCTGTTACAGACAAAGCTTAATTGCTCCATTGAAATACTGGCATTGAAAATAGCCTCTCTCTCCTTTCTTTGTGAAAAGACTTTCACTGGATTTGGGGAAAGGTGTTGCATGCCAGGTTAACTGAACTTCATATAAATGATTTTCCCCCAGGAGGAAAAGGAGCATTTGGAAAGTGTCTAAATTTGGATGTGTGGGATCTCATGGCCCCAAGGTGTTAAAACAAACTGATCCCTCATTATTTTGTTCACATTCTTAGAACCCTTTGAAAGCACAGTAACAGAGACTTTTGTTATCTTTATTCGTTCACTCATCTTTTAGTTAATAGAGATCAGTCTACTGCATTTTATTCATTTTTGAACCCTGGATGCATGACTTAATAAATGTTTGTTTAAAGGGAATACACGTCTAATTTCCTACATCTATTTTATCTACCAAATAGACTAGCTAATTTCTGACAGCAAAGTACTTCTGGAAAACTTCCACTTGCTGTTTTATACCAGAGGAATAAATATGAGAGTTAATATTATTAAAAGAGATTTAGAATAATTAAGACAACCTATTAAAAATTCTCTAGAATATTTTCAAAATAATAAACTTAGCCAACACAATCCCCTGATGTTATGTTTGCATCTATAGTGAATTTGATTAACATTTAAAATAGTGTGCCTTTTAATTTCTACACGTTTTCTAAGAAGACGGACCCATAAATTAAACTTGCCATTAAATCGATCAACAAACTTAAATTTTTTAACATGTACTTTGTGCCAAGCACTATCCTGCAAACTGGGTATATGGCCTGAAGCAAGTAAATTAAGATCTCTGCTTTCATAGAATACCTTCTAGAGGGAGGAACCATAAACATATAACCAAGCACATAAACAAGAAAATTTCAGATAAGAATTGCTATGCTGAGAAACTAACTGGGTGCTGGGTCGGGAGAGAATGAGTTTACCAATTTATATTAAGTGGTCAAGCAGGGTATTGTTGGAGATACTGGAACTGAGGCCTGAATGACAAGAAACAAGAAGTGAAAATTTGGAGGTGGTTTTGGATTCAGTGGATGTTCAAGGTAATTTCAGCTTATGGTTGTATGACAGAAAGGGGTCAATCAGGCAGTTGTCAGAGGGAAAAGTTTTCCTGGAAGAGTATACAGCTTGTGCAAAGTTTCTACCACTGGAACAAGCTTGTGAGTACCCAAAGAAGAGAAAGAAGGGAAGAAAGCCATGGTGTGTGGCCAAAGACAGAGCAGGCAGCTGTCGAGGAGGCTTTGGTAGAGCAAGTTGGGGAATATGTTTTATTCTAATCAGGGAGAGTAACACACCTGGTTTACATTTTCATTCATCTCTCTCTCTCTTTCTCTCATTCTTTCTGCCTCAAATTTTGAACATCTTCTTTTTTAATGGACTCTTCCCAACAGCATTCAAATGTGCTGTAAGTTGATCCATCTTTAGTTCACTACCTTTTATTTACCTCTTTTTCTACTTTCTTTCCTGGGCATCCTTCTCAAAAAGTTATTTGTGTATGTTTCCTTTAATTTCCCACCCCGCTCCCCCCCTCCCACCTCATTTACTTATCAATCTATTTGAATTGCTTTTCTGGTCTAATGGAAGATTCTCAAACTCCATTACTAGTTGACATTCAGCAATGTTGACCATGATTACCTTCTGGAAACACTTTCTTTTCCTGGCTTCCAAAATACCACATTCTCTTGGTTTACTTTTTGTCGATTTTAGTTGTTCCTTTTCTAACTCCCA
>PVKH010005379.1:0-22163 GCA_004027955.1 Chaetophractus vellerosus
CATACTGATATAATTGACTTCTAGGCACTTGTTTTCACTTACAGTCGATGTGAAAACACTGGTTTTATCTAAGACTCTTTGAATGCAGTAAGGTGATCAGTTTTGAAACTAAGCCAGCTACTGGATTTTGGCTTCTAAGCACTTGATTTCTCTTGCTGGAAATATCAAAATACTCATTTTATTTAACACTCTGTGAATGCAGTATATTCTTCACTCTTGAAAATAGGCTAGATTTTGGTATCATTGAATGCAATGCACTTGATTTCACTTACAAACAATGTCAAAACACTGCTCTTACCTAACACACTGTGAATGCCTTATGTTCTTTGCTTTTGAAAACTAAGCCAGATCATGGGTCATTGACATTTATGCTCTAGTTTTCCCTTACAATCAATATAAAAACACTACTTTTACATGACCCTCTGAAAACCATATTTTCTTCAATTTTGAAAATTTAGACACATACTGGTTTCACTGATTGTTATGCCCTTGTTTTCAATTACAGTCAAAATCAAAACACTGGTTTTACCTAACACTCTCTGAATGCAGTATGTTCTTCAGTTTTGAAACCAAGCCATTTACTGGTTTCATTGAATGGTATGAACTCTTCACATAAACTAAAAGACAAAAACTGTTTTAAACAATCACTCTTTGAATGTAGTATTTTCTTCAGTTTTGACAACTAATTAATATACCAGTTTGATCGACTGCTATGCCATTGTTTTCATTTACAATCAATGTCAAACTGGTTTTACTTAACTCTCTGTGAATTCAGTATGTTCTTTGGTTTTTAAAACTAATCCAAATAGTGGTTTCATTGAATGCTATGCACAGGTTTTCATTTACAGTTAAAAAAAACAAGTGCATAGCAGTAAAAAAAGCATCTGTGAATACAGTATGTTCTTCAGTTTTGAAACTAATCCAGTTCCTGATTTCCTTGAGTGCTATGCACATGTTGTCACTTACAAACAATGTCAAAATGCTTCTTATACCTAACACACTGTGAATGCAGTATGTTCTCTGCTTTTGAAAACTAAGCCTACTCCTGATTTCTTTGAATGTTATGTGCTTGTTTTCACTTACACTTAATGAGAGAACACTGGTTTTACCTAAATCCTGAAAACAGTATGTACTTCAGTTTTGAAAACTAATCCAAACAGTGGCTTCATTGAATGCTATCCCCTTGTATCCCTTTCAGTCAGTTTCATAACACTGGTTTTTCCTAACCCTCTGTGAATGCAGAATGTCCATTAGTTTTGTAATGTAAGCAAAACCTTGTTTAGTTGACTGCTATTCACTTGTTTCCACTTACAATCAATGCGAAAACACTGGTTTTACTTAACACTATGTGAATGCAGTATGGTCTTTGATTTAGAAAACTAAGCCAGATACTGTTTTCACTGACTGCTATGCACTTATTTTCACTTACAATGAATGTCAAAATCCTTGTTTTATCTAATTCTCTGGGAATGCATTATATTCTTCTGTTTAGAAAATGAAACAAATACTGGTTTCATTGTCTCTTATGCACTTGTTTACACTTACAGACAATGTAAATTCCATGGTTTTATCTAATTCACTGTGAATTCAATATGTTTTTATTTAGAAAATTAAGCCAAAATCTGGTTTCATTAACTGTTATGCACTTGTTTTCACTTACACTTAATGTCAAAACACTGGTTTTACCTCACACTCTGTGAATGCAGTATGGACTTTGGTTTTGAAAACTAAGCCAGTTACTGCTTTCATTCTGTTTTAGTCATGTGTATTCACTTACAGACAATGTTAAAACCCTGACTTTACCTAAAGCTCTTTGAATGCATGACATTCTTCAGTTTTGAATAATAAGCCATGTACTGATTTCATGACTGCTATGAACTAGTTTTAACTTACAGTAATTGTCAAAACACTTGTTTTACCTAAGCCTCTGTTAATGTCATAGGGTATTTGGTTTTGGAAACAACCAAATACTGGGTTCATTGACTGCTATGCACTTGTTTTCACATACCATCAATGTCAGAACACTGGTTTTATCTAAATCTTAGTGAATGCAGTATGCACTTTTGGTTTGAAACTTTGCACTATACATATTTCATAGACTGCTACATACTTGTTTTCAATTACAATCAATGTCAAAAAGTGGCTTTCACTAATGCTCTTTGAATACAGTATTTTTAACTTTTGAAAACTAACCAAGGTACATGTTTCCTTGACTGTTATGCACTTTTTACACTTACAATTAATGTCACAACACTTCTTTTACCTAATGCTTTCTCAATGCAGTATGTTCTTTGGTTTTGAAAATCATGCCAGATATGGGTTTATTCACTCTTATGCACTTGTTTTGAATTACAGTCAATATCAATCCCCTGGTTTTATCTAACACACTGTGGATGCATATTGTTCTTCTATTTTGAAAATCTAGCCAAATATGGGTTTATTTCACAACTATGGACTTGTTTTCATGTATGCTCAATTTCAAAACACTGGTTCAACCTAACACTCTGGAATTAACTGTTTTCAGTTTTGAAATCTAAGCCACTTACTAGTTTTCTGACTGCTATGAACTTTTTTCAATAATAATAATGTGAAAACACGGGACTTACCTAATGTTCTGTAAATATAGTCATTATTCTGTTTTGGAAATTAACTCAGGTACTGGTTTCATTTACTGCTATGAACTTGTATTCACTTACAGTCAATATCAAAACTCTGGTTTCATGCAATGCTCTGTGAATTCAGTGTGTTCTTCAGTTTTCAAAAGTAATCCAGATTCTAGTTTCTTTGGCCACTGTGCACTTGTATTCTCTTCAATTCAATGTCAAAACACCAGTTTTACTAATTCTCTGTGAATGCAGTTTGAGTTTCAGTTTTGAAAACTAATAAGATACTGGTTATATTGACTGCTATGCATTGTTTTCACTTACAATCAATGTCAAATCACTGCTTTTACCTAATTCTCTATGAATGCACTATGTTCTTCAGGTTTGAAAACTAAGCCAAATACTGGTTTCATTGATTCTCACTTACACTCTAAATCAAAACACTGGTTTCACCTAATGCTTTATGAATGCAGTATGTTCTTCGTTTTTGAAAGCCTGGCCAGATACTGGATTCCTTGACTGCTATGCACTTGTTTTCATTTACAATCAGTGTCAAAACCCTGGCTTTACATAATGCTCTTTGAATGCAGTATATTCTTCAGTTTTGAAAACTAAGCCACAATATGTTTACTTTGTTATGCACTTGTCTTTACTTACAGTCAGTGTCAAGACACTGTATTTATCTAACACACTGTGAAAGCAAAATGAACTTCAGTTTTGACAACTAGTAATGCACTGGTATCATTGACTCCTATGCAGTTGTTTTCACTTATAATTGATGTCAAAACACTATTTTTACTAATTCTCTATGATTGCAGTATATTCTTCAGTTTTGTAAACTAGGACAGATACTTGTTACACTTACTGCTATGCATATGTTTTTATTTACAATCAATCTTAAAACACTGGCTTTACTTAATGCTCTGTGAATACAGTATATTCTGTGGTTTTGAAAAGTAAGCAAGATAGTGGTTTCATTGATGCTATGCACTTGATTTTACTTAAAGTCTGTCAAAATGCTGGTTGTTGCTAGTATGTAGTGAATACAATATGCTTTTTGTTTTTGAAAACTACGACATATACTGGTTAATTGACTTCTATAAAATTGTTCAACTTACAGTCAATATCAAAACTCTGGTTTTACTTAACTCGCTCTGAATGCAGAATGTTCTTCAGTATTGAAAGCTAATGCAGATACTGGTTTCATTTACTGCTTTGCATTGTTCACTTATAATCAATGTGAAAACACTGGGTTTACCTAATGAGCTTTGAATGTAGAAAGTTCTTCAGTTTTGAAATCTAAGTCAGATACAGAATTCTTTGACAGGTACACATTTGTTTTCATTTGCAGTCAATATAAAAACACTGGTTTTATGCAATACTCTTTGAATGCAGTGTATTCCATAGTTTTGACAACTAAGCCAGATACTTTTTTCTTGGGCTGCTATGCACTTCTTTTAACATACAATTAATGTAAAAACCTGGTTCTACCTAATGCTCTGTGAATGCAGTACATACTTCAGTTTTGGAAACTAAGTCAGAATATGGTTTCTTTGACTGCTATGCACTTGATTTCACATACAGTCAATGTCAAAACACTGGTTTTCCCTAATGCTCTGTGAATGCAGTATGATTTTCTGTATTGAAAACAAATAAAAAACTGCTTTCATTGACTGTTCTGCACTGTTATCACTAACAGTCAATGTGAAAACACTGGTTTTACCTAACAATCTCTCAATGCATTAAGTTCTTCGGTTTTGAAACCTAAGCCAGATTCTGGTTTATTCACTGGTATGTGCTTGTTCTGAATTACACTCCATGTCAAAACACCGGTATTATCTAATGCTCTGCAAATACAGATTGTTCTATATTAAAAACCAAGCCAGATAGTGGTTTCATTGACTGCTATATATTGGTTTTCATGTAATTTCAATGTCAAAACACTGATTTTACATAACTCTCACTGAATGCAGAATGTTCTTCAGTATTGAAAGCTATCAAATATACTGGTTTCATTGATTGTTATGCACTTGTTTTCACTTGCAATCAATGTCAACACACCAGTTTTACCTACCACTCTGTGAATGCATTAAGTACCTCTGTTTTTAAAACTAAGCCAGATATTGGTTTCATTCACTGCTATGAAATTTTCAGTTACATTCATTGCTCTGTGAATGCAATATGTTCTGTTTTGAAAACTAAGCCACATCCTGATTTATTTGACTGCTGTGAAGGGTTTTCATTACAATCCTTATCAAAACACTGATTTTATGTAATGCTCTTTGAATGCCATATGTTCTTAGGTTTTGAAAATGAAGCCAGGTACTAGTTTCATTGACTGGTATGAACATGTTCCATCTATACTCATTATAAAATACTTTTTTTTCTTAATGTTCTGTGAATGCAGTATGTTCTTTTGTTATGAAAACTCAGCCAGGTGTCTGTTTCATGGAATACTATGCACTTGCTTTCACTTACAGGCAATGTCAAAACTCTGGTTTTACCTAACATACTGTAAAATGCAGTATGTTCTTCATTTTTTTTGAAAGTAATAAGATTCTGGTTTCATTGACTGCAATGCACTTGTTTACCCTTACACTCTATGTGAAAACACTGGTTTTATCTAATACTCTGTGAATGCAATATGTTCTTCAGTTTTGAAAACTAAGACATGTACTGATTTCATTGACTACTATGCATTTGTTTTCACTTATAAGCAATGTAAAATCACTGATTTTACCTAAGATTCTGTGAAGGAAATAAGGTAGAGAGTTTTGAAATCTAAATGAGGTACAGGTTTAATTGACTGCCACAAACTTCTTTCACTTACACTCAAATTCAATACAGTGATATTACCTAATGCCTGTGAAAGCAGTATGTTCTTCTGTTTTGAAAATTAAGCCACATAGTGGTTTCATTGATTGCTATACACTCATTTTCACTTACACACAATGTCAAAATCAAGGATTTCCCAAATATTTTGTAAATGTTTTATGATCTTCATTTTCAAAACTATGCATGATCCTGGTTTCAATAAATGCTATGCATTTGTTTTCACTTACAGTCAACGTCAAAACACTGGTTTCATTTAATGCTCTATGACTGCAATATGTTCTTTGATTTTGTAAGCTTAGCCAGATTCTGGCTTCATTGATTGATATGCAATTATTTTCACATACATTCAATGTCAAACACTGATTTTGCCTAATGTTCTATGAAAGCATTGTGTTCTTCAGGTTGAAAACTACACCTGATGCTAGTTTCTTTTACTGATATGCACTTGTTTTCACATAAAATCAATATGAAAACACTGGTTTTAGCTAGCACACTGTGAATGTGGTATGTTTTCCAGTTTTGAAACTAAACCATATGTAATGGTTTGAGTTTGAATTAATTATGAATTCCAAAAATATAAATTAGATTATGTTTGTAAGCTCATCTGTTCATCTGAGCATGATTAAGTTATGAGTAGGGCATTAATTGCCACATCAGTGAGACGTTGAGCCCCACCCCTCAGTGGGGGTGGTCTCAAGTAGAAGCAGAGATTGGAGAGAAGCAGAGAGGAGATTTTTGGAGAAGGAGATTTGAAAAGCAGTTCTGATGTTGGAGTGAGCCGTTCGCCGGATAGGCTACAGCTGGCCTTGTGGAGAGATGCAATGCAGAGAGTCTCATAGTCTTCAGCTGAACTCATGAAGGAAACAGAAGCTAAGCCTGGAGAGTAACGCAGCCCTGGGAACAAAGGAACCCAGAAGCCTGAACCCTGGAGACGTCAGCAGCCATCTTGCTCCAGGACATGGACTTTGGTATGGGAAGAAATTTATGCTTTGTGGCCTGGTAACTGTAAGCTTCTACCCCAAATAAATACCCTTTATAAATACCGACCAATCTTTGGTATATTTCAAAAGGCACTCCTGTGGCTGACCAAAACACCATATACTGTTTAATTGACTGCTATAAACTTGTTTTAACTTACAGTCAATGTCAAAACAGTGGTTATGCTTGAATCTTTCTGAATGAAGAATGTTCTTCAGTTTTGATAGCTAACACAGGTACTAGTTTCTTTGAATGCTACACACTTGTTTGCACTTCCAATCAGTGTCAAAATACTGGTTTTGCCTAATGATCTTTGAATGTCCAAATTTCTTCAGTTTTGAAAACTGAGGCAGATAGAGATTTCTTTGACAGGTAGACACTTGTTTTCACTTACAGTCAATGTCAAAACACCAGTTTTAGGCAATGTTCTTTGATGCAGTATGTTCTTCAGTTTTGATAACTAAGCTAGATACATATTGCTTTGCTGCTATACACTTGTATTCTCTTACAATAAATGCCAAAACACAGGTTTTACCTAACAATCTGTGAATGCAGTATGTACCTCTGTTTTGAAAACTATGCCAGATATTGCTTTTATTCACTGCTTTAAATTTTCAGTTACATTTCAATCAAAACACTGGTTTAGCCTAGTGCTCTGGGACTGCAATATGTTCTTCTGTTTTTAAAACTAAGTTACATGCTTTATTTTTACTGCTATGAACATTTTTCACGTACAGTCAATGTCAAACACTGGTTTTACCTAAAGCACTCTAAATTCAGTATGTTCTGTGGTTTTGAAAACTAAACCAGATACCAGCTTCATTGACTGGTATGCATTTGTTTTCACTTACAGTCAATGTCAAAACACTGGTTTTATAAATCTACCTGAATGCCAAATATTCCATAAAAATGAAAGCTAATCTGGATACTGTTTCTTTGACTGCTCTGCACTTGTTTTCACTTCCAATTAATGGCAAAAGACTGGTTTTACCAAATGATCTTTGAATGCTCAATTTTCTTCAGTTTTGACAACTAAGCAAAATACATATTTCTTTGACTGTTATGCACTTGTATTCTCTTACAATCTATCAAAACACAGGTTTTACCTAACACTCCATGAATGCAGTATGTACTTCTGTTTTTAAACTAAGCCAGATATTGGTTTCATTCACTCCTCTGAAATTTTCAGTTACATTGAAAGTCATAACACTGGTTTAACTTAATACTCTGTGAGTACAATATGTTCTTCTGTTTTGGAAATAAGCCACATACTGGTTTCTTTGACTGCTACACACTTTTTTCACTTACAAGTCAATATAAATAACACTGGTTTTACCTAAAGCACTTTGAATGTAGTGTGTTCTTTTTTTGAATGCTAAACTAGATTCCAGTTTCATTGAATGCTATGCACTTGTTTTCACTTACAATCAATGTCAAAGCCCTGGGCTTACCTAATGCAGTGTGAGTGCATTGTATGGTTTGGTTTTGAAAACTAAGCCAGATACTGATTTCATTGACTGCTATCCACTTGTTTCCACTTACAGTCAATGCCAAAACACTGGTTTTTCCTAACACTCTGTGAAAGCAGGGTGGTCTTCAATAGTGAAAACTAACCTAGATACTGGTTTCTTTGATGGCTATGCACTTGTTTTCACTTACAATCCATATCAAAAGTCTGGTTTTATACAATGTTCTGTGAATGCAGTATGTTCTTCTGTTTTTAAAAGTGAGCCAGATACTTATTTCTGACTACTATGCACTTGCATTCTCTTACAGTCAATGTCAAAATACTAGTTTTACTGACATTCTGTAAATGCAGTTCAATCTCAGTTCTGAAAGCTAATAAGATCCTGGTTTCATTGAATCATACACACTTGTTTTCACTTACAATCAATGTCAAATCACTGCTTTTACCAATTCTCTATGAATGCAGTATGTTCTTCAGGTTTGTAAACTAAGTCACATACTGGTTTCATTTACTGCTATGCACTTGTTTTCACTTAAAATCATGGTTAAAACTCTGGTTTTTCCTAATGCACTTTGAACACAATATGTTCTTCAGTTTTGAAAAGGAAGACATATACTGGTTAATTAACTGATATGAACTTGTTTTCATTTACAGTCAATGTCAAAACATTAGTTTTACATAACTCTCTCTGAGTGCAGAATGCTCTTCAGTGCTGAAAGCTAATGTAGACCCTGGGTTCATTGACTGTTATGCATTTTTTTCACTTACAAGCAGTGTCAAAACATTGGGTTTGTCTAATGATGTTTGAATGGAGAAAAACAAGGCCAGATACGTGATTCTTTGACAGCCACTCACTTGTTTTCACTTACAGTCAATATAAAAACACTGGTTTTATGCAATGCTCTTTTTATGCAGTATGTTCTTTGGTTTGAAAACTAAGTGAGAATATGGTTCCTTTGACTGCTATGCACTTGATTTCCCTTACAGTCAATGTCAAAACACTGGTTCTGTCAATGTTCTGTCAATGCAGTATGATGCTCTGTTTTGAAAACAAAGATACAGTTTTCCTTGACTGCTATGCACTGTTATCACATACAGTCAATATCACAACACTGGTTTTATGCAATGCTCTTTGATGCAGTATGTTCTACAGTTTTGACAACTAAGCCAGATACTTATCTCTTTGACTGTTATGCACTTGATTTCACTCACATTTAATGTCAAAATCCTGGTTTTATATAACACTCTGTGAATGTATTATATATTTCTGTTTTGTAAACCAAGCCAGATACTGGCTTCACTGACTGCTATCCATTGTTTTCACTTGCAGTCAGTATCAAAACACTGGTTTTACTTGATACTCTCTTAATGCAGTTTGTTCTTCAGTTATGAATACTAAGCAAGATACTGGTTTATTCACTGCTATGCACTTGTTTTTCTTACACTCCATTTCAAAACACTGGTATTATCTAACACCCTGTGAATACAGATTGTTCTCCTATTTTGAAAGTCAAGCCAGATAGTGGTTTCATTGTGTGCTATGCACTTGTTTTCATGTACAGTCAGAGTCAAAACACTGCTTTACCTAAATCTCTCTGAATGCAGAATGTTTTTCAGTAGTGAAATCAAAGCAGGTACTGGTGTCATTGACTGATATGCATTTGCTTTCACTTACAATCAATGTCAAAACACCGGTTTTACCCAATGTTCTGTGAATGCATTATATTCTTCAGTTTTGAAAATTCAGCCAGATACTTACTTCTTTGACTGTAATGCACTTGTATTCTCTTACAATCAATGACAAAACACAGGTTTTACCTACCACTCTGTGAATTCAGTGTGTACTACTGTTTTTAAAACTAAGCCAGATATTGGTTTCATTCACTGATTTGAAATTTTCAGTTACATTCAAAGTCAAAGCACTGGTTTAACTCAATGCTCTTTGAATGCTATATGTTCTTCTGTTTTCAAAACTAAGCTACTAAGCCACTAAGTTTCTTTGACTGCTATGCACTTTTTTCACTTACAATCAATGTTAAAACACTTGTGTCACCTAAAGGACTTTGAATACAGTATGTCCTTCAATTTTGAAAACCAATAGGATAATTTTTTCATTGACTGCTGTACACTTGTTTACCCTTATAATCTATATGTAAACACGGGTTTTACCTAATGCTCTTTGAATGCAGTTTGTTCTTCAGTTTTGTAAACTAATAAGATACAGATTTCATTGACTTCTATGCACGTGTTTTCACTTATAAACAATGTCAAAACACTGGTTTTCCCTAACACTCTGTGATGGCAATAAGTACAACAGTTTTGAAATCTAAGTGAGATATTGGTTTAATTGACTGCCAGAATTTCTTTCACTTACACTCAAATTCAAAACAGTGGTTTAACCTAATGCTCTGTGAATGTAGTATGCTCTTCAGTTTTGAAAACTAATGATATACTGATTTCATTGATAGCTATGCACTTCCTTTCAGTTACAGTCCATTTGAAAGCCATGGTTTTACCTACTTCTCTGTGAATGCAGTATATTCTTCTGTTTTGAAAACTAAGCCAAATAGTGTTTTTATCGACTGCTATGCACTTGTATTCACTTACACTCAATGTCAAAACCCAGGTTTTCCCTAACAGTATGTTAATGCTGTATGTTCTTCAGTTTTGACAACTATGCATGATACTGGTTTCATTGACTACTATGCACCTGTTTTCACTTACACTCATTTGAAAACCCTAGTTTAACCAAGTGAGCTGTGAATGCAGTATGTCCTTCAGTTTTGAAAACTAAGCCAAATAGTGTTTTCATTGAGTGCTATGCACTTGTTTTCACTTACAATCAATGTCAAAATACTGGTTCTACCTAACACTCTGTGAAGGCAGTATGTATATTTTCTTTGAAAACTAAGCAATATATTGTTTTAACTGAGTGCCATGAATTTCTTTTCACTTACTCTCAAAGTCAAAACACTGGTTTAGCCTAATGTTCTATGAATGCATTATGTTGTTAAGTTTTGAAAGCTAGTAAGGTACTGCTTGCATTGACTGCTATGCACTTGTTTTCCTTACAATCAATTTCAAAACACTGGTTATACATTGTTCTCATCAATGTAGTATTTCTTTGGTTTTGAAACTAATCCAGATACTGGTTTTATTGGTTGCTATGCTCTTGTTTTTACTTATACTTAATGTCAAAACACTGGTTTTACTTAACACTCTGTGAATGCAGATTATTCTTCAGTTTTGAAAACTAAGTCAGATACTGGATTCATTGACTGCTGTTCACTTGTATTAACTTACATTTAAATGTCATATCCATGGTTTTACATAACTCTCTGAATACAGTATGTTCTTCTTTTTGGAAACTAAGCCAGGTACTGGTTTCATTGGGTGCTGTATATGTGCTTTCACATCAATCAATGTCAAACACTGGTTTTACTGAATGCCCTGTAAATGCAGCATGTCTTTTACATTACATTAGAAACCAAAGTCAGATACTGCTTTAATTTACTGCTATGCACTTGTTTTCAATTACACTCAATATCAAAATACTATTTTTTTAAAGTACCCTGCAAATGCTGTATGTTGTTCAATTTTGAAAACTAAGCCAGATACTGGTTTCATTGACTGTTATTCCTTTGTTTTCATTTGTAATCAATATCAAAGTACTGGTTTTACCTAACTCTCTGTGAATGCCATATGTTCTTCAGTTTCTAAAACTAAGCCAAATTGTTTCATTGAATGCTATGAATTAGATTTCACTTAAAGTAAAATATGAGTGCATAGCAGTCAAAAAAGTAACTGTGAATGCAGTATGAACTTCAGTTTAGATAACTAAGCCAGATCTTGTTTTCATTGACTGGTACATAATTTTTTCACTTACAATGTCAAAACACTGCTTTTGCCTAACACACTACAAATGAAGTATGTTCTTTGCTTTAGAAAAATAAGGCAGATTTTTATTTCATTGAATGTTATGCCTTCTTTTCACTTACAATCAATGGTAGAAAACTGTTTTTACCTAACTCTCTGAAAACTGTGTGTACTTCATTTTTGAAAAATAAGACAAATAGTTGTTTCATTGAATGCTATGTCCTTGTTTTCACTTAAATCTGTGTCACATAACTGATTATACTAACCCTCTGTATGCAGAATCTTTTTTAGCTTTGAAAACTAAGCCAGAACCTGATTTCATTGACTTCTATGGACTTGATTTCACTTACAATCAATGTCAAAACCCTGGTGTTACCTTAAACTCTGTGAATGCCTTATGTTCCTCAGTTTTGAAAACTAAACCAATATTGATTTCATTGACTGCTATTTACTTGTTTTCACTTACATGCAAAGTGAAAACACTGATTGAAACTAAAAATATGTGAATACAGTGTGTCCTTCAGGTTTGTAAACTAATAAGATACTTGTTTCATTGTCTGCTATGAACTTGGGTCCACTTACAGTCAATGTCAAAACAGTGGTTTTACCCAGCATTCTGTGAATGAATTATTTTCTTTGGTTTTGAAAACTAAGCCATATACTGCTTTCATTGACTGCTATGCACTTGTTTCACTTACAGTCAATGTCAAAACTCTTGTAGACCTGAAAATCTGTCAATGTAGTATGTTCTTCAGTTTTGAAAACAAGCTAAACACTGGTTTAATTGACTGCTATGCACTTGTTTTCACTTAAAGTCAATGCCAAAACACCATTTCTTTCTAAGGTTCTGTGAATGCAGTATATTCTTCAGTTTTGAAAACTAAGCCAGATGCTGGCTTTTGACTACTATACACTTGTTTTCACTAATAGTCAATGACAGAACTCTGGTTTTATGAAAACTCTGTAAATGCAGTATGTTCTTTGGTTTTAAAAAATAATCCAGTTACTGGTTTCATTGACTGCTATGCAGTGGTTTCTGCTTACAGTCAATGTCAAACACTGGTTTTACCTAACTATCTGTGAATGCAGTATGTTCTTTTTTTGAAAATTAAACCATATACTGGTTTCATATACTGATATGAACTTGTTTTCACTTACAGTCAATGTCAAAACACTGGTTTTACCTAATGTTCCATTAAATGAGTGTGTTCCTCTGTTTAGAACCTCATTCATTTCTATGTATTTGTTTTAAAATACAATCAAAGTCAAAACACTGGTTTTACCTAGCACTCTGTGACTGTGATATGTTCTTCAGTTTTGAAAACTAAGCCAGATACTGATTTCATTGACTGCTATGCACTTGTTTTCACTTACAACCAATGCCAAAACACTGGTTTTATGTAATTCTCAGTGATTGCAATATTTTCTTCAGTTTTGAAACTAAGCTAGATACTGGTTTCTTTGACTGCTATGCACTTGTTTTCACTTACAATCAATGTCATAACAGTGGCTTAGGCTAATGCTCTGTGAATGATGTATGTTCTTCGGTTTTGGAAACTAAGCCAGGTATTGGTTTTTTTGACTGCTATTAACTTGTTTTCATTTACACTCAAAGTTAAACCCTGGTTTAACTTAATGCACTCTGAAAGTACAATGTTCTTCAGATTCTAAAACTAAGCCACATACCAATTTCTTTCACTGCTATGCACTTTTTTCACATACAATCAATGTAAAAACACTGGTTTTACATAATCCTCTGTGTAAGCAGTATGTTCTTTGGTTTTGAAATCTAAGCCAGATACTGGTTTCATTGTATGTTACACATTTGTTTCCAGTTACAGTCAGTGTCAATTCCCTGGTTTACCTAATACTTCAGTTTAGAAAACTAAGCCAGATACTGGTTCATTGATTGCTCTGCACTTGTTTTACTTAGAGTCAATTTCAAAACACTTTTATCTAGCACTCTCTGATTGCGGAATGTTCTTCGGCTTTGAAAGCTAAGCCAGATACTGGTTACATTGACTGCTATGCCCTTGTTTTCACTTACATTCCATGTCAAAACCCTCATGTTACCTAATTCTCTGTGAAAGCCTTAGGGTCTTTATTCTTGAAAACTAAGCAGTATCCTAATTTGTGAATTCTGTGCACTTGATTTCACTGACAATAAAATAAAATTCTGGTTTTACTTAAAGTTCTGTGAACACAGTGAGTTCTTAATTTTGAAAACTAAAGAAGTTACATATTTCACTGACTGCTATGATCTTGTTTTCACTTACAATCAATGTCAATACTGTGGCTTTACCTCATGGTCTCGTGAACTATATTCTCTGATTTTGAAAACTAAGCCTGATACTGGTTTCATTGACCTGCTTTCACTTATACTCAATGACAAAGCACTGGTTTTACCTAATGCTGTGTGAATGCAGTATGCACTTCAGTTTTGAAATCTTGGCCTGATACTGGTTTCTTTGACTGCTATGCACTATTTTTTGCTTACATTCATTTTTCAATCCATGGTTTACCCAATGCTTCATTTTGAAAAGAAATTCAGACACTGGTTTCATTGACTGCTATGCCCTTGTTTTCACTTACATTCAATGTCAAAACACTGGTTTTATCTAATGCTCTTTGAATGCAGAAGGGTTTTTGGTTTTGAAACAAAGCCAGCTATTGTATTTTGACATTATGTTTTTTAGTTAGGGAAACTAAGTAAGATATATGTTTCATTGACTGCTATGCACTTCTTTTCATGTACAATCAATGTCAAGCACTGGTTTTACCTAACACTCAGTGAATTACAATATCTTCTTCAGTTGAAAACTAGCAAGATACATGTTATTCACAGTTATGAATTTGTTTAACTCACAATCAATATGAAAACACTGGTTTCACCTAATGCTCTGTGAATACAGTATGTTCACTAATTTGGAAAATTTAGTAAGAACATATATCATAGACTGCTATTCACTTGTTTCACTTACAATCTATGTCAAATCAATGTTTTTACCTAAGGATCTTTGAATAAGCTGTTATCTTCAGTTTTGAAAACTAAGCCAAATACTTCTTTCATTGACTGCTTTGCATTTGTTTTCACTTACAATGTCAAACATTGGATTTACCTAATGCTCTGTGAATACAGTATGTTCTTTAGTTATGAAAACTAAGCACCATTCCTGTTTCATTAACTAGTAAACACTTCCTTTCACTTAAAATTGATGTCAAAACAGTAGTTTTACCTAATGCTCTGTGAATAGTGTTTTCTCCAGTTTTGAAATCTAAGTGCTATTTTAATACACTTTGTTCTTCAGTTTTGAAAACAAAGCAAGATACATATTACATTACTGATATTCACATGTTTCACTTAGAATAAATATCAAATCACTGACTTTAGCTAATGATCTGTGAATACACTATGTTCTTCAATTTTGAAAATGAAGCAATATGCTTGTTTCATTGACAACTATGACAGCTTTACACTTACAATCATTGTCAAACACTGGTTTCAGCTAAATCTCTGTGAATACAGTATGCTCTTCAGTTTGAGAACTATGAAACATCATTGTTTCATTCAGTGCTATGCACCTGTGTTCACTTAAAATCAATGTCAAATCATATGTTTACATAACACTCTGTGAATACATTATGTCTTCAGTTTTTAAAACTAAGCAAATTTCATGTTTCATTGGTTGCTATGCACTTGTTTTCACTTACAGTTAATGTGAAAAGATTGGTTTTACCTAATGATCTGTGAATACAGTATTTTCTTCAGTTTTGAAAACTAGGAAAGATACTTGTTTCATTGACTGCTGTGCAATTGTTTTCACTTACAATCAATGTCAAATGACTGTTATTACCTAACATTTTTGTAAACTAAGCACAATACATGTTTCATTGATGGCTGTTCTCTTTTTTTCACTTGCAATCTTTGTCAAATCACTGGTTTCACCTAATGATCCATGAATACAATATATTCTTCTATTTTGAAAACAAAGGAATATATTTGTGTCATTGACTGTGGTGCACTTTTCACTTAGAATCAATGTCAAGCACTGGTTTTAGCTAACGATCTGTGAATATACTATAATCTTCAGTTTTGAAAACTAAACAAGATACTTGTTTCATTGATTTCTATGGATTTGATTTCATTTAAAATCAATTTCAAATAACTGGCTTAACATAATCCTTTGTGAGTACAGTATATTCTTCAATTTTGTAAACTGAGCATGATTCATGTTAAATTGACTGATATACACCTGTTTTAACTTACAATGAATGAAAGACCTGGTTTTACCTAATGCTCTGTGACTACAGTATGTTCTTCAGTTTTGAACGCTAAGGAGAATACAAGTTTCATTAACTGCTATTCTCTTGTTTTCACTTACAATCACTTGCAATACACTTGTTTTACCTAATGCTCTATGAATACAGTATTTTTTCATTTTTGAAAACCAAGCAAATTTCATGTTTCAATGAATGTTAAGGACTATTTTGGCTTACAAAAAATTCAAATTACTGGTTTTACCTAACATAATCTGAATATATTATGTTATTCATTATTGGAAACTAAGCAAGATATATGCTTCATTGACTGCTATTCACTGGTTTTCACTTACAATAAATGTCAATTCACTGGTTTTACCTAATGCTCTGGGAATAGAATGTGCTTTTCAGTATTGAAAACTAAAGAATATACATATTCCATTGACAGCTATGCAACAATTTTACCTAATAATCAATATAAAATTACTTGCTTTGCCTATGCTTTTTGAATACTGTATGTTCTTCTGTTAGGAAAACTAATCAATGTACACATTTCATAGACTGCTATTCACTTTTCATAACTTACAATCAATGTGAAAACACTGGTTTAAAATAATGCTCTGTGAATATACTATGTTCTTTTGTTTTGAAAATTAAGCAAGATACTTGTTTCATTGACTGATATGAACTTGTTTTCACTAACAATCAATTTCAAAACACTGGTTTTAACTAATGTAGTGTGAATAACCTATGATCTTAACTTTTGGAAACTAAGCCAAATATTTGTTTCATTGACTTCTATGTGTTGTATACACTTCCAATCAGTGTCAAAACACTGAATTTACCTAAAGATCTGTGAATACACTATGTTCTTGTGTTTTGAAAACTAAGAAAGATACTGGATTCATTGACTGATATGCATTTGTTTTCACTTATGATCAATGTTAACTCACTGGTATTACCTAACACTCTGAGAATACAGAATGTTATTCTGCCTTGATACCTAAGTAAAATACATCTTTCATTCTCTGCTATTCACTTTTTCCTCTATCAAAGTCAAAACTTTGGTTTTACCTAATGCTCTGTGACTTAAATATGTTCTTTAGTTTTGAAAACTAAGTAAGATACATGTAGCATTGACAACTGTGCACCTGTTTTCACTTAAAATCAATGTCAAATCTCTGGTTTTAACTAAAGCTCTGTGCTTCAGTTTTGAAAACTAAGCAACATCCATGGGCATTATACAGTTTTTTAAACTTAAAATGAATGTAAAACCACTTACTTTACTTAACATTCTCATATCCAGTATATTCTTCAATTTTGAAATCCTTCAGTTTTGAAAACTAAACAAGTAATGTGTTTCATTGCCTGCCACGAATTAGCTTTCATTCACAATCAATGTCAACACCCATATTTAACCTAACTCACTGTGAATACAGTATGTACTATGGTTTTGAAAACTAAGATAGATACTGGTTTCATTGGCTCCTAATAACTTCTGATCACTTATACTCAATGTCAAAACAATTGTTCGACTCTGTGAATGCAATATGCACTTCAGTTTTGAAAACTTAGCCTGATAATGGATCATTGAATGCTATGTATTTGTTTTCAGTTACATCCATTGTCCAATCTCTGGTTTACCCAATGCTCTGTGAATTCCTTAGGTTCTTTGTTTTGAAAACAAAGCCAGATACTGGCTTCATTGACTGCTATGTGGTTGTTCTCACTTACAGTCAATGTCAAAACACTGGTTTATTTAGCACACTGTGAATGCATTTATTCTTCAGTTTTCAAAACTAAGCCAGAAAGTGGTTTCATAGACTGATATACACTAATTTTACTTACAGCCAATGTCAAAACACTGGTTTTATATAAGTCTTATTGCATAAGAAGGGTTTTTGGCTTTGAAATAAGGCAGATACTGTATTTTGACTACTATTCAACTGCTTTAATTGCTGTAATATCAAATCACTCATTTCATCTAACACTCTGTGAATATATTATGTTCTTTGTTTTGAAATCTAAGCTGTATACTGGTTTCATTGACTTCTAGGCACTTGTATTCACTTACAGTTAATGTCAAAATGCTATTTTATGTAATGCTCTGAGAATGCATTATATTCCTTGGTCTTGAAAAATAAGCAAGATCTTTCTTTCATTTAATGCTGTATACTTATTTTCACTTACAAATAATGTCAAAACACTGCTTTTACCTAACACACTCTGAATGCCTTATGTTCTTTGCTTTTGAAAAGTAGCCAGATCTTGGTTTCATTGTCTGTTATGCCCTAGTTTCCCCTTACAATCAATGTCAAATCACTGTTTTTACCTGACTCTCTGAAAGCAGTTTGCCCTCCAATTTTGAAAATTAGGCAAATAATGGTTTCATTGACATGTATGCCCTTGTTTTCACTTACAGTCAATGTCAAAACACTGGTTTTACTTAACTCTCTGTGAATGCAATATGTTCCTCAACTTTGAAAACTAAGCCAGATAATGGCTTCATTGACCAGTAATGTATTCTTTTGAATAACAATAAAAGTCAAAACACTGGTTTTACCTAATACCCTCTGATTGCAGTGTGTTCTACAGTTTTGAAAACCAAGCGAGTTACTGGTTTCATTGAATGGTATGAACTTTTCACATATACTCAAGTCAAAACACTAGTTAAAATATTGCTCTGTGAATGCAGTATGTTCTTCAGTTTTAACAACTAATTAATATAGTGGTTTCATTGACTGTTATGCCCTTGTCTCATTTGCTATCAATGGCAAAAGAGTGGTTTTACCTTACTCTCTGTGAATGCATTAGGTTCTTTGGTTTTTAAAACTAATCTAAATACTTGTGTCATTGAATGCTTTGCACTAGTTTTCACTTATAGTAAAAAAAGTGCATAGCAGTCAAAAAGTATCTGTGAAGGCAGTATGTTCTTCAGTTTTGAAAACTAAGCCAATTCCTGGTTTCATTGATTGCTATGCACTTGTTTTCACTTATAAACCATGTCAAATCACTGCTTTTACCTAACACACTGTGAATGGAGTATGCTCTTTGCTTTTGAAAACCTAGCATGATTCTGTTTTTTAAAATTATATGCACTTGTTTTCCCTTACAATTAATGAGAGAACACTGCTTTTACCTAACTCTCTGAAAGCAGTATGTTCTTTAGCTTTAATTTTGTAAACTAAGCCAGAACATGGTTTCATTGACTGCCATGCACATGTTTTCACTTACAATCAGAGTCAAAACACTGGTTTTACCTAATGCTCTGTGAATGCAGTATGATCTCTGGGTCTGAAAACTAAGCCAGTTACTAGTTCATTGACTGCTAAGCACTTGTTTTCACTTTCAATCAATGTACCAACATTTATTTTACCTAAAGCAATGTCAATGCAGTATTTTCTTCTGTTTTAAATAAGAGAAATGGTGGGTTCATTGACTGTTATTCACTTGTTTTCACTTACAATGTCAAAACACAGTTTAACATAATGCTCTGTGAATGCAGTATGTGCTTTCATTTTGAAATTAAGACAGATATTGCTTTCATTGACTGCTCTGAAATTGCTTTGTCTTACACTCAAATTCAAAACACTGATTTATTCTAATCCACTGTAAATGCAGTATGTTCCTCAGCTTTAAAAACAAAATAGGTACTGGGTATATTGGCTGTTATGCACTTGATTTACTTATAATCAATGTAAAAACACTGGTTTTACCTTACTGTCTGTGAATGCATTATGCTTTTCTATTTTGAAAACTTAGCCGAATAGTGGTTTCATTGAATGATATGCACTTGTTTTCACTTATAGTCAATTTCCAAACTCTGGTTTCACCTGACACTCTGTGAATGCAGTATGTTCTTCACTTTTGAAAATGCTGCCAGATACTGATTTCATTGAATGCTATGCACTTGTTTTCACTTACATTCAATGTCAAAAAACTGATTTTACCTAATTCACTGTGAATGCAGTATGTTCTTCATTTTTGTAAACTAAGTGAAATAGTGGTTTCCTTGATTGCCATGCATGTGTTGTCAATTACAGTCAATGTCAAAAACAGTCATTTTACATAACATTGTGAATTCAGTATGAACTTCAGTTTTGAAAACTAACCAAGATACTGGTTTCATTGACATCTATGCAATTGTTTTTCTTACACTCAATGTCAAAACACTGGTTTTAACTAATGCTTTCATAATGTTCTTCTGTTTTGAAAAATAAGCCAGATAATGGTTTCATTGACATCAATGCATTTGCTTTACCTTAGGGTCTATGTCAAAACACAAGTTTTAACTAAAACTTTGTGAATGCATCATGTTCTCCATTTTTGCAAACTATGCAAGCTATTGGTTTCATTGCTATGAACTTTTCACTTATATTCAAAGTCAAATAACTTGTTTAAGCTAATGTTCTGTGAATGTTCCAAATTCCACTTTCAGCCCCAGCAGCAGCTGCTGGTGCTCCTTCAGGTGCAGATGCTTCAGGGTGTCTAGAAACCACTCCACCTCTAATGGAGCAAAGTCTACATCACATGACAGCTTATTCTAGGATGCTACCAGTTCATTGTAAACTACCTTCAACAAAAACCCTATCCTAGTCTGACCCTGTCCAGTTGGAATATTCTGCAAAATTATTTGCCTAGTGGCTTTTAGTTTAACCAGTGTTGTGCATTCATCACCACCAAAAATTTCAGAGCAATTTCAAAACTCCATACCCCTTAGCAGTCACCTCTCAATCCCTCTATCCTTCCCCAGCCACTAATACTAAAAGCCATAGATTGTTCACTTTGGATAGATTATATGGTATATGAATATATCTCAAAAAAACTTTTAAAAAAGAGAGAGAAGTACTAGGAAAAAACAGTTTGCCCAGAGGAGATAGGCTAGACATTACTAGAATCATTAGCAATAGATGACTAGAAAACAAAAAATGCCGACCCTCCTTTATTCCCTTGGCCAGCATATATAGATAGTGACCATTTTCATTTTTAAAGCCTCAAGTTTAGAAAATTAAAAACCTGGTTTCATATACCACTATGCATTTGTTTCACTTAAAATAAATTTCAAAAATTGGTATTACCTAACTCTCTATTTTGGTCAGCCACAGGAGTGCCTTTTGAAATATACCAAAGATTGGTCAGTCTTTATAAAGGGTATTTATTTGGAGTAGAAGCTTACAGTTACCAGGCCACAAAGCATAAATTTCTTCCCATACCAAAGTCCATGTCCTGGAGCAAGATGGCTGCCGACATCTCCAGGGTTCAGGCTTCCGGGTTCCTTTGTTCCCGGGACTGCGTTTCTCTCTGGGCTTAGCTTCTGTTTCCTTCATGAGTTCAGCTGAAGACTATGAGACTCTCTGCATTGCGTCTCTCCACAAGGCCAGCTGTAGCCTATCCAGCGATTGGCTCACTCCTACATCAGAACTGCTTTTCAAATCTCCTTCTCCAAATCTCCTCTCTGCTTCTCTCCAATCTCTGCTTCTCCTTGAGACCACCCCCACCGAGGGGTGGGGCTCAATGTCTCATTGACATGGCAATTAATGCCCTACTCATAACTTAATCATGCCTAGATGAACAGATGAGCTTACAAACATAATCTAATTTATATTTTTGGAATTCATAATTAATTCAAACTCAAACCATTTCACTCTCGGAGTGCAATATGTTCCTCACTTTTGAAAACTAAGCAAATAGGGGGGTTCACTGAATGCTATGAACTTGTTTTTAATTAAAGTCTATGTAAAAACAGTGATTTTACACAATGCTCTGTGAATATTGTCTGTACTTCAGTTTTGGAAACTAAGCAAAATACCACTTACATTGACTGATATACACTTGTTTTCACTTACAATTTCAAATCACTGCTGTGATGGTTTGAGTTTGAATTAATTATGAATTCCAAAAATATAAATTAGATTATGTTTGTAAGCTCATCTGTTCATCTGGGCATGATTAAGTTATGAGTAGGGTGTTAATTGCCACATCAGTGAGATGTTGAGCCCCACCCCTCGGTGGGGGTGGTCTCAAGTTGAAGCAGAGATTAGAGAGAAGCAGAGAGGAGATTTGGAGAAGGAGATTTTTGAAAAGCAGTTCTGATGTTGGAGTGAGCCTATCGCCAGATAGGCTACAGCTGGCCTTGTGGAGAG
>PVKH010005380.1:0-22167 GCA_004027955.1 Chaetophractus vellerosus
AGAAAGGGGGGGGGATATGTAATAAATAATAAATAAATCTTTTAAAAAAATGATCTCTCAGGCTGAGACTGTGTTCTATAATGATTTCAGAGGCTACTCTTCTTCTTACTCTCTTCAAACTAACCATTCTCCAGTTGGTGTGCTGACTGAAGTTGTTTGCTTACTTGAATGATAAAAATGGTGATGTAGCTGGGGTCAAAAAACTTGGTGGATTTTTGTCATCAACCAATACTCTTTGGACATTGTTGTTTGACCTGCTCAATTTTAACTAGCTATGCAATTATTCAACATACTTGATGGTCATGTCCACAGGGATATCTGAACCATCTTAATCATAAATAATATTTTTTTAAAAAAAGCTTTAAAGGTTGTTCCCTAAAGTAGAAACAGAAGATTACCACCTAGAAAATGGGATGTGTAGAGAAAATACTTTTTTATGTTTCTTCATATTTCGGGCTTTCTGAGCAAATTTTAATGAAACTTGGGACCTGGGATATAAGACACACCTGGCGGTTAAGTTATGACTGAATAAATAGTATAAATTCCAGACAGATTTATCTCCTGGGAGGTATGTGTTTACATTTTAAGGGGGGATAAGATGTGGGATCATGGAGATACATCCTGGATTTTAAAGCTTGTGGCAGTCTTATCTCCTTCCTGGAATAAATTTATTTACATTCAAAATGGCAAGGAGCCAGAATCCTTCCCATTATGTCTTCAAGGAAACCCATAAGAAGAAATGGAACAGGCCAGGCTAATTTATTGTGGTTCCTCACCTACAGTAGACTCTGCTATGTGTAGGATGACACCTGTTTTTCATGGCACCCCAGCGATAAGAATTTAGACAAAGGGAAGTTGTTACAATTATTATTTCTTGTAGGTAAATAATATTTAATCTGCTATGCTCCAGAAATCTCATGGGGGCATTCAGGATTAGGTTAATACAAAATTTTGAAAATTTAACAGAAGAAAAAATCACCAGTTTTTTTTTTGTGGAAATGACAGTAAAAACATTAAAATTAAGTGGTCTTTCTAATTTTGCAGGTAAAAAACATTAACTCTTAAGAGAAAATAGACAATTTTTCCAAAAGACTCAAACATAATCAATTAAAAACTAAGACATAGAAATGAAATACAGATTAGAAAGTACTGTATCTGGAAAATGAAACAAATTACACCTCCTTATGGTACCTTTAGCTGTGCTCCTACTATTCCACATGCTGTTTTATATGGGCACATTTTTTCTGAATAGTTAGCTTAAATTTTCAAGGGGACAAAGGAATTTCTATGGAGGCAGTCTGTGTCACTGTTCAGTTTATTTCTGAAAAAAATGGGAAATTGTTTTAAGAATGAATAGATTATATTTGGATCTCCATAATCCTATTTCATTCAGCTGATCTAAAGAAAGTCAGATTAAAAAATGAAACAATCTGATTGTCTTATTTCAATTCATGCAATTCTCTGTATGTTTGTAAAATATTAAGGGCAAATTTTTGTTTATGAAAATAGAACTAAATTGAAAAAAGGTGGTTATGGTATTTTATTTTCATTATCTTGCAAAACTTACAATCTCACGTTGTGAAATAAAGGTAGGACAGACATCTTTGATCAAAATACCAAAATCTATGTGAGACAAAAATTCTTACTTTTCCTCTGTTTCCAGCTCCCTCTAAATTGTTAAGGGAGAAAAATCTGAGCATATAATGTTATTGCTTTTTCAACACCAATTCCCAGCTATTCTTTAAAGCCCCTCTCCTAGAATTTAACTAGTGCACACCATAAAATGTCTCTAAAAGAAAAACTGTAATTGGAGCTATAGAATCCACTCAATTGGACATTCATATCTATTACAAACTTGGGCATAAATAAGCAATTTGGCGTTTTTACAATACGCTGATTTTCCCTCCTAATCAGTCTTGGGGAAAGTTAAGCCAGTATAGGAGTTACAGTAGAAACATTATTTTTAATCTGGATTCAGGGTACAACTGTCCTAACAGTTATTTATTCATGTAATTTCCCATGGACTCTTAAATAAGTTGCACTTTATTTTCTGCTTTTGAGTGTGTGCATGTGTGCATGTGTGTATCTGTGTGTGTGTGAAAGAGGTGAAGTAATGAATAAAGAAAAAGCAGTCATATGGCTGACTACAACAGAATTTCTGCTCATAGTTTAACTTTATGGGATTGGGTGTGGGTTTCTTTGAGAAGTTGTCTGACCCTGCCACAGGTACTTCCTAGATGCTCACACGATTAATATCTACCCATTCATGACAAATAGTGAATGGTACTTCTTACTAGGTAATATACCCTGATGACTCATAACAAATAATTTTCCTTTATACAAAGAAACTTACTAGCCAGTTGATTTCTTTATAATAGTTCAAATAGAAAGCATTAACTGTGATTAAACTTCTCTATTAAAACATATAGCAGATGAGAATATACTGTAGCAATTTGATGTTCTAGTTCACACTTTGTTCAAGTTGCCCATGGAATAGGAAAATAAATAAATAAAAATATATCTGGTTCAAGTATTATGTTATATTATTAATTTATAATAACATCACTAAGAAAGAAAGGCGTGTTTTTTGGCTTTATAGTCTATCTTCTCTTCCAAGAGCTCATTAAGAATGCAATAAGTAATTGTGTAAATGCGAAAACATGGAAAAAGGAAAATAGAAAGTAGCAACTGCAGTTCTTTAGCCTAATTCGTGAGAAATGAAGTCAGCATTCTGTTGGGTGTGATTTGTTAACCTGAGCTCAGGGATGCTCTGCCTTCACCACTAAGGCCATGATTGAAACTGACATAGTTGAGAGCAGGAGGAAGGTCAGATGACTGAAATACTCTGCTTTCTGGGTTGTCTTTAGAGCCACACTGCCCATCCAAGTTGGGCATTGCATTGACAGCTCTGTCTGGGCATGCTGCCAAAGCTCCATGGATTCATTTTCATGGAGCCCAGTTTTAGCATCAAGTGGGATCATCTTAATGGTTTGTTAGTTGGATTTTCAGTATTTTGTGGAATGGGCCTTAAATTTCAATACGAAGTCTGCACTGGACCTGAAACAAAGGTATTAGCACAACTCTAACCATATTTATGCTACTTTTTTCAGGGTCAATCAAGCCATGTGAATATCATTTAGTATTTAAGAAGTGTTCATATGTGTTTTTCTGGCTGACTAATTAAAAAATGATGCAGAGCCTAAGTAGTAATATCAGCATTAAGTCTCTTCAAGGAATCCATCTTATAAAATACTGTGTGCATAAATGAACAAAGAAATATAGACAAGAACATGCATTGTAATATTTATTTGAAAATAAATACATAAATAAATACATATATGGATAAGATTTTATATCCATGATATATTGTTAAGTAAAAGAGCACAATGCAAAATAGTATCTATGGTATGCTTGACAATTTGAAAGCTTTTTGTGGATCCCAGAAAAGATCATGTTTTTGAAGCTAATCCATTCTTGCGGCTGTGGGACTCTTTGATTGGATTGGATTCAGTTGTGGGGAGCTTTGATTTGATTACTTCAGTGAGACATGACCTAGGGTAGGTCTTGTTCCTCTGAGTGGAATCCTTTGTA
The DNA here is from genome assembly GCA_004027955.1 of Chaetophractus vellerosus. Lineage (NCBI taxonomy): Eukaryota > Metazoa > Chordata > Mammalia > Cingulata > Chlamyphoridae > Chaetophractus > Chaetophractus vellerosus. The sequence goes on from PVKH010005380.1 coordinate 3,592, forward strand.
AAGGGAGGACTGTAAACAGAGACACACAGAAAAAAGTTGCAGAGGTGGAGAAACCCTGAGAGGTTGAGAGAGACATCTCAGAGGCCAAACACTAGAATGAACAGAGCACAGAGGCTTGAAAAGATGTCCGCAAATGGACCGACGAGAGGAGGTCTGAAGGAGAGGGGAGAGACAAGCCATAGGCCTGATCACCCAAAGCTGAGCTCAGGGAGAAAGTAAGCTTGGAGGAGAAGGCAGAGACTTAGACAAGCAGATGCCTCCACGTACCTTGCCACCTTTGGTATGACAGCATCTCTGATGATGCTTTGATTTGGACACTTTCATGACCTCAGAACTGTAAGCTTTTAACCTAATAAATTCACATTATAAAAGCCAACTCATTTCTGATGCATTGCCCCCAGAAGTCTTTAGCAAACTAAAACAGTATGATGTCATTTTTATGAAATTAAACACTCAAACACAAACATATGCACCCATAAACACTCAGCCACAAAAACACACACAAACACATACACAGAGAGATCTGGAAGGATATACATGAAAATATTACCAGTGGATACCTCCTGAGAGATGGAATATTTTGATACATGTTTTAAATTGTATTATATTTTAATTAATATGATGGGAAGAACCATGAAGTTTACTACATTATTCAAATTCTAGTTATTGTGCCCTCAAATGAGTATATATTTATTTTATTTTATATATTTTATTCTATACATTAACTAATTAGAAAATTAAAAATCAGATTTAACTTTGGACTCGGGGTAGTATTGTACTAGGTAAAAAAATACAGTGTTTTGATATAGTCAAGTCTAACTATAGGACTTTCTATTGCTGACTAGCTATTTGACTAGGTTACATAATGTAGAAGCCTCATATTTCTTAACTGTGCCATAGGAGAAAACTTAAAGGTCTCTTTTTACTCTAGAGTCAACAATGCCAAGTATTTCTTTATCTTATTTATTCCTGTTTTATATGTGAAACATACTTAATAACAATCTTCACCAAATACTGCAGTTTGGGCAGTAAATAGAAACAATGAAAATAATCATAGGTTTTGTTCATCTTTCAGTTGGTAATACATTAACATACATTTAAAATATGCAAACTATAATTTTTTTAAAGATTTATTTTTATTTATTTATCCCCCTCCCCCATTGTTCTGTGCTGTCTGCTCTCTGTGTGTTCTTCTGTGTCTGCTTGTCTTCTCTTTAGGTGGCACTGGGAACCAATCCTGGGACCTTCCGGAGTGGGAGAGAGTTGCTCAATCTCTTGCGCTACCTCAGCTCCCTAGTCTGCTGCATCTCTTATTGTCTCTCCTCTGTGTCTCTCTCTCTTTTTTTTTTTTTTCATCATCTTGCTACGCCAGCTTTCTGCGTGGGCTAGCACTCCTGCATGGGCCAGCATTCCTCATGGGCCAGCACTCCACATGGGCCAGCTCTCTGCTCTGGCCAGCTTGCCACGTGGGCTAACTTGCCTTTTACCAGGAGGCCCCGGGAATCAAACCCTGGACCTTTTATATGGTAGACGGGAGCCCAATCTCTTGAGTCACATCTGTTTCCCCAAACTATAATTTTTTAAAATACTTTTTAAATGAGTACATTTTATGGCTATTTCATTATACTGAGAACTAAGAATGTTGGCATGTAGTCAAGTAAATCATTAGGCTCATATTTATACTTAAGTTCACAAAAATATTTTTCTTTTCTTTTTTTTAAAGTATGAAATATATACTCTGGTTTCTCTTCAGATCATATAAATCTTTCACTTTTACTAAAGTATGAAATAATATCCCACTCAATAAATCAAATGTATATTTTGATAAAGCACTTTAAAAGACTTTTTTAAAGAGAGAAAATAATAGAAGTGAGCTAATGTCTATTCCTAATGTCTGGTATGACTAGACTGTTAACTAATTTCATTCATTGTATATGTTTGTTTGCCTCACAGGACTGAAATAACATTGAACCATTCATTGTTTTTAAAACTATCGTATACCACTACATAATGATTTGCATTGTGCAATGTACTTTAGTGATGATTGCTTTCCTTTTGGTGCTATGTTTTGTTTGTTTGTTTGTTTGTTTTCTGCTTTTTGTCCCCCCTCCCCAGCTGCGGTGACATGCTGAGTCAGCTTCACCCGTGAGCAGTGGCCTTGCCCACTCGTGGGTGGCTTGCCCCACTTGCGGGTGGCTCTCCCTGCCTGCGGGCGGCTCCACTCTGCTCGCAGGCGGCTCTGCTCTGCCCGTGGTGGCTCTGCCCTGCCTGTGGTGGCTTTGCCCTGCCCACGGTGGCTCTGCCCCACCCACAGTGGCTTTTGACTTCTCAAGTGGTCCACCCGCCCGGAGAGGCCCCGGGGACCGAACCCAGGGCCTCCCATGTGGTAAACTAGCGCCCTATCCACTGGGCTATACAGCCAGCCCAGTGCTATGCTCTATTAGCTATGGAGCATGTTACCCATTTTCCAAGGATTTTTGATATAGCTGTAGACTAATGCAAAATGTAAAGAATATATTTAGCTCTATATTGCATATAATTAACCCCAATACCCATTTCAGTCACATTTTATTTCACAGTGCAGTCTTTATCTCTGTGACATACAAACTGCTGAAGCATCCATTATCTCAAGGCCAAGTCCTCAATTGTACTCCTTTTAAGAACAGTTTTGAAGAGAAACTCTGAAGACTTGGTATATTAGTCAGCCAAAGGAGGCTTCACAATATATCAATAATTGGTTGGTTTTTATAAAGGGTATTTATTTGGGGTAGAAGCTTATAGTTACCAGGCCACAAAGCATAAGTTTCTTCCCTCACCAAAGTCCACGTGTTGGAGCAAGACAGCTGCCGATGTCTGCCGGGTCTCAGGCCTTTGGGTTCCTCTCCTGCCAGGGCTGCATTTCTCTCCGGGCTTAGATTCTCTTTCCTCCACAAGTTCAACTGTAGACCATGAGGCTATGTTTTGCTTCTCTCCACAAGGCCAGCTGTAGACTATCAGGTGAACGTTTCACTTGTCTTCTCCTGGAGCGCTCCTCTCCAACATCAGAACTACTTCTCAAATTTGCTTCTCAAATCTGCTGCCTTGCTTTTTACACTTGAGACCACACCCACCAAGGGGCGGGGCTCAATGACCTCCTGACGTGGCCCAGTTAACACCCTAATCATAAACCAATCATGCCCAGATGAACAGATCAGTTTATAAGCATGATTCAATTTATAATTTTGGAATTCATAATTAGATAAAACTCTCAAACCATTACACTTGGTCATGGTAAAAATTTAAAAATTTAAAAATAAATTTGAAGTATTGGATGATCTTTGCCAGTAGAAGTGTATTTTTCATCCAATATACAGCAAAGAAAGTTCAAGGTATTGACTTTATTTAACTATGCCTGTCTGGGATTGTTTCTTGATTTCAGACACCATGTGATAGTCTAGTGAAAGACGCCCATTTCTCTTGTCAGATACTAAAATGCTTTACTATTACTATTAAGATATGAGTTTGTTTTGTTTGTTTTGTTTCCTTCCACTAGCTATTATAATCTGGCATTAGCGGTTATACAAACCATGGAATAAAATTCAAAGGTTATGTGATGGTTAGGCTAATGTGTCAACTCAGCCGGGTAATTGTGCCCAGTTGTTTGGTAAGGCAAGCACTGGGCTAAACACAAGGACATTTATGGACTTTAGTCATCAGTGAGTTTTCTGCATAGATGGCTGATTACATCTGCATCAACCTGGGAGATTGCCATCAGCAATGAGTGACGCTTTATCCAATCAGTTGAATGCCTTAAAAGGGGAAGTAATTTAAGCATCTAGAGAATTTCCCAGCTCCTCTTTGGGCAGCCAACGTCTCTCAGAAACTCATCAAGGACCTTCACTGGAGTTTCATCAGAGCCCCTGGTTTGCAGACTGCCTGCGGAACCTGGACTTGTGCATCCCCACAGTCATGTGAGAGACTCATAAAATCTCATATTATTGACAGATATCTCCTGTTGATTCTGTTCCTGAGAGAACCCTGACTAATACAGGCTACATATTTTGCTTAAGAAAATTGTTCTATTTCTTTGATGAGTAAACCAAATAAATACATTAGGCCACTTTCAAGTAAGGGAATATAAGGAACAATCACAGGATGTAATCCACTATAGTTGGGGATACAATTCAAATAAAAACAAAAGTGGAACAAACCGGATATAGCTAATCCACTCAGAGTCTTATGGGGAAAAATGGACCCATTTGCAACCTTGCAAAGCAGTAGTGTATATGCTTTGAGAAAATGCACGCAGATGCCAAATGGGTACATTAACCCCCCCTTGGCATAGTTAATGTAGACATGCCCTTAGGGATCCTTATAAGACCCATCTGTTCAGTCAAGCATTTGCTTAATTGTGTCAAATGCCTGGCAAATGCAGTGTCAGTTAATAGATAATAGATATGTAAATGCTGTTTGTGTTCTTGTACATATGCCCAAGGGCTTTACAATAAACATATCACATTTTTAAAAATAATTTTCTGCCAGGGATAAAATGATAGTCTTGTTGGCAGCAGCAGCCCTTCCCACAATAGCCCAACTATTATAGTATTCCATATTTTTTAACATTATAGTATTGTCTTCAGGAAGTTCAGATACCACTCAATTTTCTACAATATTGATACTATACTTGTTATTTACATATGGCTTTATGAAGGAGAATTGCATATTCATGCCCCCTCATTACACAATTTCCCCAAATTTGTACTAAGCAAGAGGACTCGGTGTAAAGTGCACAGGCTCTAGAGTTAGCTCTACCTGAGCACCATCCCTGGAGACACTAAGTGGCCATGGAATCTTGGACAAGTGTTTTGTCCATTGTGGACCTCAGTTATCTCATGAACTGGGGAACAGTTAATTTAGTCCCCTAATGTTGTGAAGAGTTTGAAAAATGGAAGCACCAAGCAAATCATAGACTTTCAATAAATACCCATTCCCTTCACATACTCCATCTCTTTACAAGACCTCAGGTAATATCTTCAGAGGAATTAGACTACCTCTGGCTTTAAGCTGTGACACCACTAACTGACAAGTGTTGAGAAATTCTTAATATCCCCTTTCCCCTCTATGATGCAAAACTATTATCAATGACATATTTGACAACTCTGGGGGAAATGGCTGCCAAAATGTTTTAGCAGACGTTAGATTGACAGTGCAGAAACAGAGTAGTCATCTCTAGGTTTTATAATAGGAAATCCTTAAGGCATCTTTCTCAACTTTAAAAGATCCTTTAAGAATCTTTCTCTTGTACTTTGACATAGAGGGAAAATCTTAAGCCCATAAAGAGCACAAAACACTTCAGTGGGCCCCGGATATCTCTCCTGGTGTTAGGAAATGAAGAATTGTTTTGACACTGACAGGCCAGCTATGAGAAATAATTTTTGCCACTTTTTATTTCCTTCACACTGACCACATTACTTCTATTCTCCTTAGATGTGGAACACAAGTGTGGTTAAGGAGGAGCAAATTCGCTTATAGACCATTCTTGAAGATAAAAAAGGGAAACCTCAATTTCCTCCCTTTTACGGTTCAATACTATTAGACTGTAATTGTTGGTTTGAAATGGCACACTCTATATTCAGAAGCAGAATTAGATACTAAGGGCCCCCAGGCAAGAAGTCACCTTGGGCAGAAGGAATCTAGACATATTCAACCCTGGTTAGAGAGGGGCTAGTTTAGGAAGCAACCTCCTGCTGGGGCTGGACTTCTCTCTAGTCCTAGCTAACTTATCATTTTGGATCTGCTTCATAAAAAATGGTTGTATGAGTTAGGGTAAACAAATAACTCTGATATTTAAATTCTAAATAACATGGTTTGTTTCCTAAGTTTAACACCAGAGGGAAAGCCATCATTTGTTCCCTCCTTCACATGAGAAACCACTGCAAAATCAGGAAATGCACTGCCACAGGAGTGACATGAAACAAGGTAAATGTCTTCAACATAATCCAGCATTTTCAGTGTGCTGGCAGAAATGGTTCGATAACACAGAGATTGGCAGCCCTGAGCAGGGAGTGTTTCCAAGGCAGCAGCCTGCCAGGCATGTGTGACACCAAGTCTATACACAGCCAACACCATACTATAGTGCCACAGAGATCAAGGACACCTCAATTCCAGGGGGACCTTGATTCCAGGTGGAAAAGGAGACTGCCCAAGTTAGAGAACCAGCAGTAAAGCAGAAAGGATCAAATGCTTAGTGTCTCACAGCAGTGATTCTGGTAGTGGTGGCAACTGAAGATGGTGAATCTGAATAGACTGTTTGCATTAAAAAAATTCCTCCTCCAGATTTAGAAGTTACAGTCATAGGTAATAACTTATCCCAGGTCCCTGGTTTCTGGTAGAGGTTGTGAGTCATCTCCTTGCAAGAGGAGTTCAGGCTACAGCGCTGAAGAAAATTGACTGACACTGACTGTGTAACAGCCTGTGTTAGAATTAATCGTATCCCTGATCTGTAAATAGGACTTTCAAAGATCATATTTGGATAAGGTTAAATTGAATCAGAGTGTGCCTTAATCCATATGATTGGAGTCCTAATAAGGAGAGGATATAGCCACTTAGTGGAAACCAAAGAGTAAACACAAGGCGATAGATTGGAATGTGATGGAGGATTGTTAGAAACCATCAACAGAATGCTACAGACTCCAGGAGAGATCAGGACCTGGTGATACGTTGATATTGGGCTTCTATCCTCGAAAACAATGAAACAATAAATTCATATTGTTTAAGCCAGAGAGTTTGTGATGTTATCATAGTAGCCCTGGAAAAATAAGACAAAGCCCTTTGGCAGACTGACTCCAAGAATAAGAGAGCAACATGTGTCTAGTTCTAAGTAGAAATTTTAAGGTTGTATTAATTCTATTATTCTAAAAGTTAATTAAGTTGGGATTAAATCACTCTTCTAGTTTGACTTGTATATTGCCTTTATTAGTTATCTATTACTATATAACAAACCACACCAAAGAGTAGTGGCTGGATCTGTGTGGTTCTTCTGCTGGTGTCACGTGGAATTACAGTGGACAGCTTTACTGGGCCTAGAGTGTGCAAGATGATCTCAGTCTACTTTGGGCAGCATATGAGGCTATTTTGACAACACCCATATGATTTTTGGAAGTCTTTTTGTTCTAGCTGAGAGTGTTACTTGACACCACCTTTTCACCTTTCAGAGGCCATAACAAAAGGTATTACAGCCACACCCTAATTTGATCTTTAGTTTCATGTATCGTTTTACTTTGACCATGCTTTACTAGCTGAGGAAACTAAGGATAAGACAGGGTTTTATTTTTATATCCCAAAAATACTGGACCTCATTATTTCCTCCAAACTGTATTTGAAAACTGAACAGTCCTATTTTTAGAATGTATCATTCTTCCATTTCTCATCATATAATACTAAAAGGACCCAGTTGACACTTCTGACATTCTCTTTGAAAATCTTTGGCCAGATCCAACAATTTATTACTAATTTCTATCTTCTAAATTACTGCAAGCAACATGTTGACCAAATTTTCTGCCACTACATAACATGGGTTCTCTTTCTCAAGTCTGATAGTTTTCTCAGTGCCTTTCTAGTCCCCACTAACTGTCTTTGCCTTCCTTCTAGATGCTTCCTATCAGTAAGCCCCAATGCCTACCACATGTTTCAGGATTTTTTTTTATTATATCAGCACTCCACTTACATGCACTGATTGCTACATGCTGCTAAACAAAACATACCAAATCTTAGTGGCCTAAAACAACAATAATGAATTCTTTTTCATGATTTGGTTGTGTATTTCTTCTGTTGGTCTTGCTTTGGTTACTCATGTGGCTACAGTAATCTGGAGGCTTGACTGGGTTTAGAGAGTCTAAAATGGTTTACCTCACATGTCTGAAGCCTCATCTAGGATGGTTGCAATGGCTGTGATGGCTGAGACTCTTTTTCCACATGATCTCTCTTCCAGGACATCTTAACAGTGAAAATGGAAGCTTTTGACTCTATGTAGCAGTTGCTCTGTGAATTTGCAGAGAAGCATCTGCTGTTCAGTTTTGGGCACTATTTGTCAAATAATTAATGAGCAGCATGACAATGAGCAGCATGACAATGAAGAGAAAGTTTAGCAACTGTGACCCACTAGATACCTGTGCATCCATCGCTTACTACATCTGACTGCCACAAACTTCAGAGACTAACAGCTACTCACTGGTTCACTCATGCAAGTACTCATTTGGCCAAATGTAATCTGGATCCATTCTGGGAAAGACATTCTGTGAAATATAATCCCCAGTTTAACCAAGTTGAAACAATACATATTGCCCTATTTCTTTTTTTTTAAAAGACAATTAGTATCTCTGAGCCTCACCATAACTGCAAAATTGGAGTATTAACACTGTAGTAGTCAGGGTCCCAGCAGGAAACCCATAAAGGTAAAGAATTTAACAGAGGAACTAATTACCAAAGTTGAGTGGGTAAAGGAAATCATAAGGGCTAAGAAGCATCTAGGGCAGGAGTTCTTTAACCTTCTTTGTTCCATGGACCCCTTTGCCAGTCAGGTGAAAACCATGGACCCTTCACTAAGTCCATACTATACTGTGTGTTATTTAATAAATATATCACACCCACACCAACATGTCTCCACAAGAATAATGTTTTTTTTGAATTTCAATTCAAGCTCATGGACCCCTGGTTAAACACCCCTGATGTAAAGAGTAATAACAGTGGTACCCCACATCCATCTCTGGCTCTGGAGAAGAAGGAAGATGCAATGTTGTTAGAGAATACTGAAAAGAGTTTAAAGCCAAGGCAAAAGGACCAAATAGCAGGAGCTTTAACCATATAATGCAAGGAATGAGCAAAGAGAAGAAATTCTGCTATCCTACCTTCTCCAACCATTCTTAAAACCAACCAGAATCCAGAATGCAAGGAGCATGGTTGATGATGCAGTCACTTGTGGTTAGCTCTGTGTGGAAGAGAGAAGGGTAAAGTAGGGCAAAGAATGAGTATGACCAAGAAACTGGAGAAAAATAGGCACAAGCTATTTTCTTTTGTGTTCTGTAAATTTGAGGCTGGCCTAGATCCTTGGTCATACAGTGCCATAAGTGGGATTGGGGGTGAAGGAGTTAAAATCTTAACACCAAATATGTTGGGAGGTCTGATTAGAAACTCCTGCAAAATGAGGTTATCTCAAGGTTCTTTCAGGTCAGATCACCAAACCAAACCAAAGCAAAGAACAATAACATATATATCCTATAGAGGGAGAGCACAAAAATACCAGTCTGGGCTCTAAGTATAGAAAAAATATAGAAAACAAAGTCCCTCTGGTAATTCCTAGAAACCTCTTGTCCAAGAGGTTGTGGCTAGACTTCACCCTATTTATGTACTTGTAAAATCCTGAGGCAAATATTTTGTAGATTGGTGTTTCCCATAAAGCCTACTAGAAGCAAAACCATACCCTTGATGAATGAACTTACCCTAAACTTAGGACTCAAAGTATTCCAAAAAGTAAGGTCCAGAAAGCATGAATTCAAAATTTAACATTAATATTCAATAGTAGGAAAGAAAGTATAATGAGCAAGAGTCCACAGGGAGGAAGAAAGGTGGATAGTCTACAGAATCAAATCTGCAAAACTGTGTATATTGAATTTACCAGATGCAGATTATAAAGTATAATGTTTTCATTAGTTTTTAAAATAGCAAAAATAGACTTAAAATATAAAAAAATAACAAGCAACTATATTTTATTGATCAGGGTGATTTAGAAAAATACTGATTTTACAAATAAAAATATAATTAATATTACAAATTGCTTTTACAGAAGATTAAGGCATAACCAAGGAGATCATTGGTTAGCTGGATTATTGATGCAGCAAAGAAATATAGGAGACTATCAAAAGCTAATAAACTTCAAGATTAGAGAGAGAGGACCTAATATAAACTAATTAAAGTTCCATAGGATATAGCAGAGAATATGGCGGAGAAGTGATATTAGAAGGGATAATGGCTGAGATTTTTTCCTCAAATGATTAAAAATGCAATTTTAAGCATCAGGAAGACAATGAATCATAAAATTTTTACAACTAGACACAATAGTGAAATTGTCAGAAGCTGATGGAAGAACTTAAATACAGATGTACATGAAAGAAAATTAACCCTACCTCAAAAAGGAATGACAAGTGGAATAACAAGCAAATTTTGGAAATCAAAAGATGAAATAATAATCTCAATGAGCTAAGAGAAAATACTATCAACCTAGAATTATATCATGAGAAAAAATGGTTTTTCAAAAATAAGAGGAAAATAAAGACATTATTATAAGATTAAAATCTGCTAACAGATCCACACTAAAAGGACTTATTTTAAGGAACTCCTTTTAAGGTATATATATAGAGGAAAATGATCCCAGGTGGAAGATCTGTAATGTAAGAAGGAAAACTCAAGAAAGGAAAAGGTAAGCATAAATGTTTAAAGTATTTACTGAATGAAAGAATAAAAATAAAATTTAAATTGGGGTATGAACCCAAATTGAAACAAAAATCTGAAAAATAATAAAATCATAATATAATTTATGGTGAAAGGGAATTGATGAATAAAATTATTCATGAGAAGGATAAAAATATTGATTAAATTTATATAATGTTAAGTAAAGCATACATTTAAATTACCTGAGCAACATCTAAAATAATAGTAATCAAATGTGTATTTTCAAAATATTACTAGGAAAATACAACATCAAAGAGAAATTGAATCAACAAAAAAAAAGACAAGAGAAATGGGAAAGAATGAGAAAGGAAAGAGAAAATAGTTATATATAATGATAGATCAAGCATAAAGAAATCAATAATTATATAATAGAGTTAAACAATGCTCTGGTGAGCATTCACATGTGACTAAATTATTGTATTAATCAGAGTTCTCCAGGGAAACAGAACTACCATCTGTGAAACTAAGTCAAGATAAGTACATGGAAGTCAGTGAAACAAGCATTTTCCAAAACTAAGCAACATAGCTGCTTACTTTCACACCTCAACTGTGCCATTAAGTCAAGATAACTGCATAGGAAAGAAAAAAAACATACTTGCTTTATGTATATATATATAAACATATTCATAATAAAACAAGGATGAAAGATTCATAACCTCTTTGTAACTGGTCACATGGTTGCAGTTCCTATTTATAACTACTTCTTCCACTATCCATTCCATATTCCCTTTTCCATCAGCAAGCACCTCAATTGGCTGTGGTTCTTTGTCTGGTGGGATGACCCTAACCTTCATTCCTGAAGTTTCTGGCCCATTAATAGTCCTGCCTCTGATTACTTTAACCACAGTGCACGGCAGTACTAAGATATACCTTAAGGCAACTCATGTATTCCAGGCAAACTCTTTTTCACCACCATTGTGTAATAATACTCCTATTTCTCCTTGGTAATCAGGATCTTGCACCCCAGCCAAAACAGTAATTCCCATTTTGTCTGTTGTTTCAGAGGCATGAGGAGCCCAACAAAGCTGGGTGGCAGTCTTAACTTCCAATTCAAAGGAATCATGTTTGTGTCGCCTGGTGAGAGTGAGAGCACTCCTCCTTTTGGAACTAAAACCTATAGACCAGGTCTGCTTATAGTTACAGGTAAGTAAGCAAAAGTTTTTCTAGTGGATCATTAATGGTAATAGCAAGTGGTGCCACCCCCTTTACCCCACTTGAGTCCTGGACCGTGAATCCTGGCTATGGGAGAAACAGCACCATAGAATGGACACTGATTTAAAGCATATACAATCTCCTGGAGAACATTGCCCAAGCCCTGCAAGATATTGACACCCAGTTATTGCTGTAATTGAGTCTTCAAAAGGCCATTCCACCAGCCCATCTATCCAACTACATTGGGATGATGGGGAATATGGTAAAACCAGTGAATTCCATGAGCATGTGCCCATTCCAACATTTCATTTTCCATGAAATTGTTTCCTTGATCAGAAGTAATGCTGTGGGGAATACCATGATGGTGGATAAGGCATTCTGTAAGTCCATGGATGGTAGTTTTGGAAGAATCATGGCATGAAGGGAAGGAAAATCAATATCTGGAGTATGTATCTATCTCAGTTAGAATAAAATGCTGCCCCTTCCATGATGAAAATGATCCAATGTAATGAGCCTTTATCAGGTAGCAGGCTGGTTATCTTAGGGAATGGTACCATATTGGGGACTTAGTGTTAGTCACTCAGCAAAGCTGGCATATTGAGCACTCAGGTGTAGCTGTAACTGTGGCCAGTTCAGCCTTGGTGAGTGGACATCCATGTTGATGAGCCCATGCATACTCTCCATTCCAACCCCAAGGCCACTTTGTTCATGAGCTGATTGGTCAATGGCAGGAGTGGCTAGAGAAAGAGCCCAACTAGTATCCACAGAATGGGTCATATTATCCACTTAAATATTAAAACCCTTTACTGCCAAAGCCATTTTCTGGTGAGCATTTACATGGGACATAAATATTTTCATGTTTTTGCCCATATAAAGTTCCATCCACATACATCTCCACCATACCTACTTGTCACACATTTTCGAATCATGCTCCTTCCAAGTCTATGACTATTCAGCCAAATCATTGGCCACAGTCCATGAATCAGTGTACAAACACACCCCTGGCCATTTCTACTTCTAAGCAAAATGAACAACCAGGTGTACTGCTAGAAGTTCTGCTCACTGGTAGGAAATCCCTTTATCACTGACCTTCAGGAATATTGCAGAAAGGGGTTATAGTGTTGCAGCTGTCCACTTTTGGGTTGTATCTGTATATCATGCAAAATTGTCTGTAAACCAGGCCCAAGTTTTCTCTTACTCAGCCAATTGATCATAAGGAAATCCCCAAGAAGTCATAGCTTTAGGCTGGGAAAGAAAAGGTAATATGTCAGGAGTGGAGGCCATGGGAATTTGGGCTACATCCTCAAGTAAACTACTTGTCCTTTCATGGTTAATTACAAACCTATCTTGTATATACCACTGCCATTTTATGATAGAGTGCTTCTGTGCATGCCCAGCATTATGACTTGGTAGGTCAGACAATATCTAGTTCATGATAGGCAACTCAGGTCTCATGGATACTTGGTGGCCCATGGTTAAGGCTTCAGTCTCTACTATGACCAAGAAACAGACCAAAGTTTTTGCTCAAAAGGAGAGTACTTCTCTATAGGGGATGACAGGGTTTTGTTCCAAATCCTAAGAGTCTGTGCTGGGATTCTCCTATATGGACTTTCCAAATGTTCAAGACAGCATCTCTAGTTGCTACTGAAACTTCCAACACCACTGAATCTCCTGGATCATATGGACCAATTGACAAAGCATCTTGCACAGCAGCCAAGACCTGTTGCAGAGCCTCTTGTTGTTCCAGTGCCCACTAAAACCTAGCAGCTTTTCAGGTCACACAGTGAATGGGCCAGAGTAACACAATTGAAAGAGGAAAATACTGTCTCCAAGTCCCAAGGAGGCCAAGTAGGCATTGTGCCTCTTTTTTTGTTTGTAGGAGGAGCCAGATGCAACAGCTTATCCTTCACCTTAGAAGGTATAATTTGACATGTTCCATACCACTGAACATCTAGAAATTTCACTAAGGTGGAAGGTCCCTGTATTTGTACTAGATTTATCTTCCATCCTCTGACATGCAGATGCCTTTCCAATAAGTCTAGAGTATTTGCTATTTCTTGATCTCTGAGTCCAATCAAAATGATCTCATAACTATAATGGACTAGTGTGCTGTCTCGTGGAAAGGAGAGGTGATTAATTTCCCTGCAGACAAAGGGATGAATACTTGATATACCTCTAAGGTAGGTCAGTGAAAGTGTATTGCTATGCTTGCCAGCCAAAAGCAAACTGTTTCTAGTGGTCTATGCTAATAGGAATTGAGAAAAAAGCCTTTGCCAGATCAAAGTATTTTGAGTATCTCTATTGTCAATTCATGTCATGGACTATCAGTGCCATCTTGATCATTGGAAATAGGGTCATAGTGCCTTTGAATCTAATCAGATTAGAGAACCAATTTCAAAAATCTCAGAACCAATGCATAAATCTCTTTCTTAAGATTTTTATTTCTCAAAAATTTCTCCCAATACCAAATCTATATTAGTCAGAGTTTTCCAGAGAAACAGAACTGACAGGAGTGTGTGTATATATATATATCATAAAATTTTATGACATTTATTATAGGAATTGGCTCACATGACTGTGGAGATGGAAAAGTCCTAATTCCAAGGGAAGCCCACATGCTGGGAACTTCAGTGAAGGTTTTCTATGAATTTCCCAGGGGAAGCTGGCTGGCTAAAGTAGAGATGGAACTTCTTCCTTTTAACTACTGAAATTACCGGTTTAAGGCCTTTGACTGATTGGATCAGAAATCAACTCCTCTCATTGTTGAAGGCAAACTCCACATCTGATTATAGATGGAATCAGCCATAGATGTGATCAACTTTCTGATTATTTAAATCCATGAAATATCCTCACAGTATTAATCAGGCCAGTGCTGGCTTGAACAAACAACTGGACATGATAACCTAGCCAAGTTGACACGTGAACTTAACTATCACAATCAGTAAACAACATAAGACGTTCATTACACTTATAGTTAGGAAAATGTTAATTTAAAATTTTGAAAGTTAAAATACTTAAATTTCGAAAATCACTGCATTGCTCAGTGAGCATATGTAATTCTTACTTTTTTCCTTCAGTTTTTTTTTCTGTATTTACATGACTTTCCTATAGATACATCATGTTTATAATTGAAAAAAATGGAGTAAAATAAAATAATATCATCTCATTTAGTGCCTAGTCCATAACAGTTATTCAAAGAATGTTAGTTCTCTTTCCTCTACTAGATGGTATTAAAATTGCTGGCTGTGAGAGAATATTTGGAGTTCTTAAAATAATTCATATCTTTTATTAAACAATTAGAAAGAACATAGAATGAAAGAAGAAAAGTGGTATTAAACACTAAAAAATCATGATTTTAGCAAAATATTTTGAAACAGTGATGTGGGTTTTAAACTTTTTGACAAAAGCCAAAATATTAGATAAGTGAAAGAAATAAAAATGAAAAAATAACTAAAAATAGTATGTTACTATCTCTTACTTTGTACTAGTAGTTTTATTAAATTGTTTAATTTGTACTGGACAATGCTCTGAAGTAGAAAATATTATCTTCTCCATATGACAGGTGAGGAAACTGAGGCAGAAAATGCAGCCAGTTATCACACCGCTAAAAAGTTTTTGAGAAAGAAGTTGTAATCTCAGAAGAAAATATACCCCTGCCATGAGGTTCACAGTAACAATAATATACAATCTTCCTTTTGTGGTATAAGTATAATGTCATAAGATTAAAAGGGTTTGCTAGTTATCAATACCTAAATATAGCAATGAAATATATAGCAATAAAATATACCTTGTAAAACATTATGATAAATTCCACATTTATTTTCAAACTGCATAGATGTTTTCCCTTCCCCTCAGGTAACATTATCTAATTCAATCTTAGTTCTGTAAAGAGGTCTTCTATTTTCCTTTCTCTTCGCTCCATTCTCACTGGTAGGCCAATAATAACTAATGAAAGCCTAAGAGGTTTTATGGGCTATTTGGTAGAAACATAAGACATAGAACCTTGAGGAAGCTTACTAAAATATCTCAACCGCACGAGTCCATGAATCCTAATTGGTGAAGACAAACGAAATTCACAGATCCCAATTACTGTATCTCTAAAGTTAGACTGCTTTTACTTGACCCATGCTTTCTACTCCAGGGAAATCATGAAATCATGATTCAAATTCCACTTCAATGTTCTCATTCGTTTACTGAACATTATTTCCCAAGCAGCATGTGACAAACAAATAATATAGAGCCAAATAAATAAATAAATACAACATTTGCATTTGTAAACTTAAGCTGTTGAGAACAAAGGAATTATGAATAGTTTAATATAGGAAACATTCCTAACCACTCTTAAAGAATTAGGATGCAATGAGTTTGCAAGTTCCCCAGTTTCTTTCCTTCCAATTTTTATCCTTTCCTTGGTGCCTATGCAGAATGTTTTCTGTTGCTCTAACAAGGACACATGATAAGACGTGATTCTATCAGACTTTCTGTACTGGAAGAAAATCATAGGCCCAAAACTAATATCAGGTATGTGCCTCCCCTCCCCCCATTACCTATTATGTTTTGAAGCAGCACAGTTGGATTTAGTGGGGCCAGGGGGTAGACTGAATTATGTACATTAACACATGTTCTTAATCTTAAATGTGTTGCTATGGATATGAATTTATTTATTAATAGGACCGTTGAAGATGTTATTTTTAGTTAAGATATTCCCCAGGCGAATGAAGGTGAATCTTCTCCATATTATTGTAGACCTTACAAAAAGAAGAATTTGGAAGCCACAGTCAGAGAAACATGAGAGGAGCCAGAAGCTAGAAGTCAGAGAAAACCAGAAGAGCAGAGAAAGGGGAGGCCATCCCCATGTGATGGGAAGCAGCAATACAAGCCACGGAACCCCAAAGATTGCTGGCAGCCAGCACCAGGACAATACAAACTCGAGGAGAAAGGAAGCCTTGCCGATATCTTGATTTGGACTTCTTTTAGCCTCAAAACTGTGAGCCAAAACCCATATATTTGTCATAACAGCCTGGAAACCTAAGACACCCAGTCAGACTTCAGGTTTCTAGGGAGTACTCCTGGCCCTTGATCTATGGGAGATATTTAAGTTTTATATTAGAGGAAACACCAATCACATTCCTGGAGCGAGCAGGGCTTGAGATCCAACATTAGTATGATTTGGCAAATCCCTGACCTCCTGCCTTGTCTATCTATATCAAGCCCCTCTGCTAGAATCTGAGCCAGAGACAAGGATATATGAAAGACCTGCTCTCAGGTGAATCCCGAACAAGAGTGGGTAATAGGATTGGACTGAGAAAGAATCTAGACAAAGCAGTGGGCTCAGCTGAAGTCTAAACTTGGTCTGATCGAAGGGGACACTCTGGAGCATGAGTGACACCCCAGATTTTTCCCAGAATGAAACAAAGGAGCTGATCTTTTATCCCCAATATCTATTAATAACTGGTTATGTGCTGCCCCTGGGGGTGGCTTGTACCTCTCTGGCATTTCTGGGTAAGTTGAACCCTTTAGTTAAGGACAATAGTCAGGAGAAAGTGCAGCTGTGAACTGTTAGGAGCCAACACGCATAGCAGCAGAAGTTTAAAGGAACCGACCAGTAAGGGATCTGGGTGAGGGAACAATGGTGTCTACTACACCCTCCAGTTGCCTGATGAAGGAATCCCAGATGACGGTCCCTCAGAGGCCAACCTGTTGGACTGACTGCCTTAGCATCCTAATCTGATATGTATAGGACATGTAGTTCGGGGGCCTCCTCATCTTCATCTTCCAGATGGCCTGTGCCCATCCCTCATATTCTTTCTGCCTTATGCACTAAGTGATCAGTCTGACATAAGTAGAATTTGGGAAATTATAATTTTTATCACAATTTTCTCTTTTCTTACTCTATATGTTATGTATGTATAATATATATTATGGTATATAATAATTATAATTATTTTAGGACAAGCCCATGTGGTGGTTCTGTTGGTTCAATTGGTCTTTATTGAGGCTATTTTCTTTACAGGGGATGGGGCATGAGAAAAGTCACATGGCTTTTGGGGTTTAGTCCCCCAAACAAGGTTCCCTTTTAACTGGCCTATGTAGCACCAGAGAAACATCATGTCATCTCAGACTGACCCTTCATTGACAGAGAAAGTGTTGGAGAAGTGCCATTTATTTCATCCTATTTGGTTAAGAATTTTGTGCAAGGGATACATCATTATGATTTACATTCTACCCATCAGGTTTGATTGATTGATTGATTGATTGATTGATTGGCATTATGGTTTTATATATATATGGTATATGTGTATACCATAAAATTTGCCATTTTAACAATTTTATGTGTACAATTCGGTGGCATTAATTATATTTACAATGTTGTGCTGCCATAACCATCATCTATTACTAAAACTTTTTCATCAGCTAAAAGAAAAATCTGTATCCATTAAGCAATAAATCCCCATTCCCATTCATGCTAGTAGCCCCAGGCAACCTATAATCTATTTTCTGTTTCTATGAATTTGCTTATTATAGATACTTCCTGTAGGTGGAATTATACAATATTTGCCCTTTTGTATCTGGTTTATTTATCTTAGTATACTATTTCAAGGTTCATCCATGTTACAGTGTATATCAGAACTTCATTTCTTTTTATGGCTGAATAATTTTTGTTGTATATATATGCCACATTTTGTTCATTCAACAGTCTATTGTGAATACTGCTGCTAAGACCATTGGTGTACAAATATCGTTTTGAGTCTTGGCTTTCAGTTCTTTTGGTTATATAAATATGAGTGGAATTTCTGGGTTATATGATATTTCTACATTTAACATTTTGAGAAACCACTAAAGTGCTTTCCACAGCTACTGCACTATTTTACATTCCCACAGGCAATTCACAAGCGTTCCAATTTCTCCACAATCCGTCCAAAACTTGATATATTAAAA
>PVKH010005381.1:0-22152 GCA_004027955.1 Chaetophractus vellerosus
CCAAGGTCTTGCACCATATTCTGTGGGAAATCAATGCATTTCTTGTTGTACACAGGGGAGTTAAACATTGTTAAGCAGACATATATATGTATACTTGTATGTTATTGTTTTTACTTAGCTACTAAGTATGGTTTAGGGTAATGTGTATGGTTCCTGAGCTGACAAGGGGTGGACTGTGATGGTTAGGATAATGTGTCAACTCAGTGAGGTAATTGTGTCCAGGTATTCTGTCCAGCAAGCACTAGCTAATTGTAATACATGAGCATTTGTGGACTTTAAGCACTAGTGAGTTTACTGCATAGATGGCTGATTACATCTGCATCAATCAGGAAATGGGATCAAGAATGGATGATACTTTTATCTGGATTGTTTTAAAAGGGAAGTGATTTCAACATTCAGAAAGAATTTCCCAGCTCATCATTTGACAGCCAACTTCTCCCAGAATCTCATCAAGGACTCTTCATTGGTCTTTCATTGGAGCCCCTGGTTTGCAGCCTGCCTGCGGAACCTGAAATTGTGCATCCCCACAGTCATGTGAGAGACTCTTATAAAATCTTATATTATTGACAGATATCTCCTGTTGATTCTGTTTCCTGAGACAACCCTGACCAAAATGCTATTTTACAGTTAAACTTTTTTTGTAAAAGAATGATAGTTTTAAGTAACTTTTGAATTGTATTTTTGTGGCTAACTATTTGTGTCTGCCAATATGCACAGTGTATATTTCTATACATCAGGGTGGTAATATCAATGAAATTACTTAAAAGTGATCTACTTAAATTGTAAAATTAAATATGCATTTATATATGTGAATAAGTATTCCTGGAGCCCAAATTAGGCTAAATAGGATGGAAAGTTCATATAGAAATCTGAATATAGAACCAATTGGGAATGGGAAAAACATTTTCCTATGATCTTTGACTTACCAAATACCTAAGGCCTTCTCTTTGCAAGAGCTCTGAAGGAGGGGTTAGATGTGTCAGTTTAAAACAATATCTTCTAGGCTATGGAATTAACAATCAGTTTGTCCTGTAATTCTCTGATTTAAACCTACAAGCCTTAAAATAAGAGTGGTTAATAATCCAATCACTAAATTTCAATAAGTAAACTCCTTGAAAGCTATGGAAATAATTTTTAAACAAATTAAACAACTATATTCTAAAACTTAGCAGTCAGTAATCTTTTAAGATTATTCACACATTTATAATTTTATTAAAGAAAAGAAGTTTTAGCCCCTGTAAAGGGAGGAAAAAGAACATTCCTTGCATAAACTATAATGGCTTCAATTTTATTTAGCTTGAGTGTAATCTACCTAGGCTTATAGGATACCAATTAAATAAATTAACATTATATGTATAAATCTTTAAGATGATAAAAGGTGTATGTTCATGTTTAGTGAAATTAAGTTAAAGAAGGAAATGTGGATCTGCATTCTCTTAAATGGTTAAATTAAATTTCTTTGGTTACTAATTGTAATTTAATAAGCTTGTTTAAAGTAACTTAAACTTATAAGAAGTTTTCTTCCTCTAAACTGAAGCATTTAAATGGCTAATTCCTGGAAGCTATTATTAATTAGAAACTTAAATTGATATTAATAATAAAAAGTAAAATTGTAACAGGAAAATCGGTCAGAGGCCACATCAATCTGCATATTAAAGTGGTGTTAAGGAAAGATAAACTTGATTCCACGGGGACTACTAAGTTTACATAAAATAATGGAGAAAGTAGTTTTTCCTATGCTGCTAATGTGAAACACCATAATTAATGTAGTCTTGGTAAAGATATAAAAGTAAAAAGCAAAGAATTGAAATACTTTGAAATGTATTTATTTGAAATGTTATACACTGCTTTGAAGTATTTAGAAAGTGTTCAAAAATTAAGAGATAGATTTTAGTATCCTCAAACTCTCTTGTACATTTAAAGCAGACCTTCCATACCCTGCATTTTGCCTCTCCATTTGAGTTACTGGCTAGGTCTGTCACTGATCCCTAAAACAATAATGTACTTATTACATCTCTGAACATGCTCCTGAAGTAGCTGGAGAGTATGGTGCAGTTTCAGACTCCTGCAGCAGCAAGCATTGGCTCAATTTGGCCAGGTGTACAATGCACACTGCCTCCAGACTAGCTCTGCTCCATAATGCTGAAGGATGCTATGCACCAGCCTGGTGAAATACTGGAACCTACCTTCCTAGCTTCACTCTGAAGTCAATGGTGCTGCAGCATACTGGCTGTGTGAGGAGCTTATTAAGTGGATCAATGATTACCACAGTGATGTAAGTAGATCTTAAACACAATTGGCATTATGGCCTGCTCCTATGGAGAGTGAATACGTATGGTATGGTAAATCTGAAGCTTAGATCTATTAACTGCAGGTCAAAGAGAAACTTATGCACTGATGGATGCATCAATTAGTATTAAATACTGTACCTATATCTCTTCTATTCTAGATGATATATGCAGAGGGAAACTGAATATGATAAAAGTCCTGGTATATTTAATTCACTTTCTAAGTAATTAATGAAAGTGCCTGTAAAATAAAAGACTGGCTCTCTTAAATGAGGTCTTTATATTGCTTGCCATATGCCTTTCTTGTTATTGCTTATACTGCCTTTGTGAGTGTATGACTAGGGCAGTGCCTCTCTTCTCACCTGTCCCAGCTGCTCTAAGTATAACCACTGCTGTGGGAAGTGGGGTTAGCAGTTTGTACCCAAACTCAGCAGGTCTACCCCAATCTCTCCCTAGAATTAACCAGCAGCATAAAAGAACTCAAGGAAGAATGCTGTTTCCCAACAAATTTGGGAGGATGCAATCTCTGAAGGCACATGGACTTTCTTACTTTTGTAGACCAGTGTATCATGGTTGGTCCCCTTTTTGGGCCTGCTCATCACCATCCTTTTTCCTTTTTATGGGACAGTGTATCTTAAAATTTCTATTTAATTGTATTTCTTTTTAAAAACAATTTATTGAAGTATATCATTCATACATTAGCATACATAAACTATAAGTGTTCAGGAAACATTGTGAACTTACAAAACAAACATGCATAACATCATACAAGGCTCTCACATGTCACCCTACCACAAGGACTTTGCATTGTTGTTAAACTTTTGTTAAAAATTATGAAAGAGCATCATCAAAATATTACTACTAACTATAGTCTATCTTATTCCCCTATACATTATTTAAGGATTTATGTATTTATTTATTTACTTTTATCTATTTTTATAGCCCCCATTTTCCTGTTTTTGTGCCCCTTCACTGGGCAACTGTGTCCATTTCCTGCCCTCTCTTCTCATCTCTCTCCTCCTGTCTTCACTGGTATCTGACTCTCAGAACCTCCAATGTGGGACAGAGGCATCCTACCACCTGTGCCACCTTGGTTTCTGGTTATCTCATCTTGGCTCTCCCTTGTATCACTCTCCTGTAATGTCATCATCTTTCTGGGTGGCTTGTGGGGCCTCACAGCACACCCATGCATGGGGCCTGGTGGTGCACCTACTCATGATGCCTGATGGTGTACCCATATGTGGGGCCTGATGGTGCACCCATGTGCAGGGCCTGGGGCTCACCTGCCTATGGAGCTTGGGAGTGCATCAACATGTGTGGCCTGATGGCACACCCACTCATAGGTCCTGGTGGTGCACACACACACAGGACCTGGTGGTGCAAAGAATCACAGGACCTGGCAGTTCACCTGCACATGGGGTCTGGGGGGCTCACCCACTTGTGGGACCTGGTGGCACACCCATGCACATGGCCTTATGGTGCATCTGCTCATGGGGACGGCAGCACACATGTGCATGGGACCTGGCAGCACACCTGCTCACTGGGCCTGGTGGTGCACCCACACATGGGGATGGTGGCCCATGCAGTGTCTGTATTTTTCTTTATTTTTTAAACAGGTGGTCCCAGGATTGAACCCAGTTCCCTCATTATAAGAGATGGATGCTCAACCATTTGAGCCACATCCATCTCCCTGCTATATGTCTTAAGGTTGACCAAAGATACCTAGAGTTACAGACATTTCCCATGCAGGATGGTCATATAATAAATCAGGCTTAGTTTATGACCAGCATTCTAAAAACCATGCCTAGGAAGAAAAACTAGGTCTGAGGACAGATGCATGGTTTCTAATATAGCAAATGTTCAGTCTACCCTCATTAACACAAAATCAGGTCAGTGGGAATATTTGCACAATTTTATTTCTTGCAGAATCAATGCCTTATTAGACATGTGAGTATTTCATCTTGTTCCAAACATGTTGCTGGGCCTGTCTTCTCTCTACCTCAATAGAATAGCCCAAAAAGTTTATGCCTTGTCAGGCAGGGACTACTGCCATAACCAGCAGGAAGTAACTACAGAATAATGACCATTACCCCTTAGCATCCCCTTAAGAATAAGCACATGAACTCTCTGAGGGTGGAGTTGAGGCAGGTTAATATAGGGAAATGAGGAGAAGATGAGCCACAGCATGGCCAGCAGACAATGTGGCCAACAGATCACATTCCCACAAGATCCCACCAAGATCTTGATCTTAAACTTAAGGTTCCAGTTTCTCTTTCTGGGACCTCCCCTTGGCCTCAGGTATTCCATAGAGTCCTCATCATTATCCCCCACCATTGGTGAGTAGCCAATGAAGCTGTGGACCCTACCCTTGTAATTAGCAAGGAGAGGGGTAATCAATAGTTTAATAAGGATAATTGCACAAAGCAGATTGCTCTGTCTCCATACAGGAGCCCACACCAAAGTTGGTGAATGTTTCCATCCTTCTCTCCCACTTCTCTGCAAGCTCTGTTCTTTCCCCTCATTCTCCAATAATTTTTTTTCTAATGACCTAAAAAAGATGAAATAGGGGAGTGGATGTATCTCAAGTGGTGTAGCACCTGCTTCCCATATACTAGTTTCTGAGTTTGATCCCTGGTACCTCCTCAAAACAAAACAAACATATGAAAGAAACAAGTCTGAATGGGGAGTGAAAATAGCTCTGTTTGAGTGTCTGCTTCATGAACAAGTTCCTGGGTTTGGTCCCCAGAACCTCTTTAAAAAAAAAGAAAGAGCTAAAACTGAAGATCTAACTGCACCCCAGGAAGAAATAGAAAAAGAACATCAAACTATACCCAAATCAAACCAATTCAAAGGAAAGAAATAGTAAAGATAAGAGCATAAATAAATGAAATAGAAAACTTAAAACTATACAGAATATCAACAAAACCAAAAGTTGGTTCTTTGAGAAGATGAACAAAATCAACAAACCCTTAGATGACATAAATGAGAGAATATGCAAATAAATAACAACACAAATGACAGAGGGACATCACAACAGGCACCTCAGGTAATAGAGGTCATGAGAGGATACTATGAAAAACAGTCAGCCAAAAAAACTAGATAATGTAGATGAGGTAGATAAATTCCTAGAAAAACACTAATCACCTTCAACAACACTATAGGGAATAGAAGAACTTAACAAACAATCACAAGTGAAGAAATTGAAGCTGTTATCAAAATATTGCCACAGATAAAAAGCCATGGACCAAATGGCTTCCAGGTGGTTTCTACCATTTATTCAATGACAATCAAATATCAATCTTGCTCAAACTCTTCCAAAAAATTGAACAGGTAAGAATGCTATGAAATTCACTTTATGATTCTAACATCACCCTAATACCAAAATCAGAAAGAGATACTACAAAAAGAGAAAATTACAGACCAATATCACTACTGAACATAGATGCAAATCCTCAACAAAATACTTACAAAGAGATTCCAAAAGCACATTAAAATAATTTTACAGCACGATCAACTGGGGTTTATACCCTGTAAGCAAGGGTGTTTCAACACAAGAAAAACAATTAGTGGAATAAACCATATTGATAAATTGAAGAAAAAAATCACATGATCCCACCCAACTTCACACTCTACCCCTCACAGAGCAGCACTGCTGAATCCAAACACATTGCTGCACCACTCTCATGTCTGTCCACTTCAGAACTACATATTTCCACCTTCCACGGATAGTTCAACCCAAACCCCACTTTACCCTTTATCATGGACTAGCACCACCAAACCCATCACAACACCGCACCAGTCTCATATCCCTGCACTGGCCAAACACACACTTCCACCTTATCATAGATTTTCCCATCTGAGCAATTACTTACCAACTTCTACTCCCTTTCTGTCTTGCATAAACCAATCTTCCAGACTAGAGCTCTATGAGTCTGTTCAATTTACTCAGTTAATATCAGTGAGATCATGTAATATTTATCCTTCAGTGCCTGGCTTGCTTCACTCAACATAAGGACTTCAAGATTCATCCATGCTATCCCTTGTGTTAATACTGAATTTCTTCTTTCAGCAGAATAATATTACATTATATGTATATACTAAAGTTAGCTTAACCATTCAGGTGTTGATGGGCATTTCCATTGCTTACAACTTTTGGCAATAATGAATAATGCTGCTATGAATATTGGTGTGCATATATCTGTTCATGTCCCTGCTTTCAATTTTTCTGAGTATATATCCTGCAGTGGGATGACTGGATGATATAACAGTTCAAGAGTTAACTTCTAGAAGAACCACTAACTGTCCTCCACAATGCTTGGATCATTCTACATCCTCACTAGCAATGGATTAGTGTTCCCTTTCCTCCACATCCTTTCCAACACTGGTAGTCTTCTAATTTTTTAATAGCCACAAGTCTAATGGGTGTAAGATGATATCTCATTGCAGTTTAGATTTGCATTTCCTTTACAATTAACTATGTTGAGCATTTTTCATGTGCTTTTTAGCAATTTGTATTTCTTCTTTGGATAAGTGTCTATTTAAATCTCTTGCACATTTTAAAAATGTTGTTTTTGTCTTCTATTTTTGAGATGTAGGATTTCTTTATATATGCTAGATATTGGGTTCCTATTGGATAGATGTTTCCCAAATATTTTCCAACTCAGTAAAAAATGCTGTGGTAATTTTTATTGGGATTGCATTAAATCTGTAAATCAGTTTGGGTAGGAAAGATATCTTAATGATGTTTAGACTTATCCATAAACAGGAAATATTCTTCCATTTATTTAGGTATTTTTTAAATTTCCTTTTGCAGTGTTGTGTAGTTTCAGTGTGCAAGTCCTTTACATCTGTAGGTAAGTTTTTTCTTAGGAATTTGATTCTTTCAATTACCACTGTAAATGAGATTTTTTTCTTGATTTCTTCCTCAGATTGCTCATTATTGGAGTACAGAAATGCTACTCATTTTTGAATGTTGATTTCTTATGTTGGTTCTTTACTGAACTCATTTATGAACTCTAGAAGAAGCTTTTTTGTAGATTTTTCAGGGCTTTCTATGCATAGTCATGTCATCTGCAAATAGTGAAATTTTTACTTCTTCCTTTCCAATTTGGATGCTGTATTAGTCAGGGTTCTCTTGGGAAACAGAATCAAGAGGAGACATCTGTCAATTGTATAAGATTTTATGAGTCTCTCCCATGACCATGGGGATGAAAAAGTCCAGGATCTGCAGTTAGGCTGCAAGCCAGGTGCTCCAATGAAAGTCCAATGATAGGTCCTTAATGAGTTGACTGTCCAAAGATGACTGTCCAAAAATGAGCTGGAAAATTCTCTTTGAATGTTGAAATCACTTCTTCTTTTAAGGCATTCAACTGATTGGATAAAAGCATCAACCATTGCAGATCCAATCTCCCTAATTGATGCAGATGCAATCAGTCATCCATGCAGCAAACTCACCAGTGATCAAAGTCCGCAAATGCTCATTTATTACAATTAGCCCAGTGCTTCCTGGATCTAACACCTGGACACAACTACCTGGCTGAGTTGACATATCAGCCTAACCATCACAGATGCCTTTTATGTATTTTTCTTGCCTAAGTGCTTGGGCAAGTACTTCTAACACAAATGTTAGATAAGGGAGATAACAGTGGGCATCCTTGTCTTGTTCCAGATTTTAGAGGGAAAGTTATCCATGGAACTGATGGGAAAGTTGGGGAAAGTTACAGGTGAACTCTGGAGTTTTGCAGGTCTGTGGTTAAAACTACAATGTTAAGATTGTTCTATTGGCAAATATGGGAGGGGAGGATTACTGGTGTAGGTTGTTGGATGTGGGGGTATACAGGACAGGGTGCACCTGGGGCAGGATTCTATGGAATATGTTAGTGTTCATCTTTTCATGGTGTGTAATATCATTGGGTGGAGACCCACACAATAAACAAGAAAATATTAAACTCTCATCCTGAGGAGTCCTGTCATATTCTAAATTATAGGGACAACAATCCCTTCAGAAAAGAGGCAGTCTCTAATAAAGGAAAAAGTACCAATATGTCAAGTTGTCAACATTATTGCAAGTAACTATGATTCTTGTTCTTCAATAAGTGAAACTTAGTGGTTAGCATAGTTTCTGATGAAAGGGGGAGGGAAGAATAAAATAGATGGAACTTAGAGTATTCTGCTTAATCTTCCAATAATGGGTGCAGGCCATTTTAAATTTCATCAAAACCTATAAAAGTGTACAGTCCAAAATGTAAATGTAGCATAAATAGAAGGAATGTCCCTTCCTTGAACTGCATGCAGAAGGGCTGGTAGGGGCAGGACCATATTAGCCAATGCCCAATTCCCCCTCAGTAGGATAGAGATTGGCACCAAGTGCACAATCAGACCACTACAAAAGAATGTTAATTTCTCAAATCCTTGATTTACCATTCTGGGAACCCCCATAGGTAAGCACTCACTGTTAATCATTCCATAATTTATGTATTATATAGCCCCCATCTTTCTGTTATGGTACCCTATATAAGTTCTGTTTCCCCACTGTATGGGTCCCTGTCTGAGGGCCATCATCAGGAAATGTGAATAAATAAAGTGACATGGTTGCTGCTGGCCTTATGGCTTCTATGTGGATTCTTTGAAATATCAAAAGTATATGTTTGGCCTTCCAGGCTAAACACTCCTGCATTAAAATTGGTGTAGTTGGCAGGATGTTCCAGAGACTCCCACCAGAGATAAGGTGGTTGAAAGCATGCCAGGCATTCCAGATACTGTAGGGGAGGTGCTACATGGGGGAGTCTACTGCAGGTAGGACCCCGGGGCAGTGATGCACTTCTATGTGGCATAAACTTGCCAATCTGAGAGATGATTAAGGACCCATGAGACATTTGGGGGATGACCTATACATTCCCACTGGATTTGTTCACTTAGAGAAAAGAGTAAAGGGAACTTTTATTAAGAAAGAGAAATGTGCAGTGGCTGCAGCCATTGCATGGGCCTTCCTCCTTACCTTGCATGACAGTACTAACAAGCTGTTAGCAGCCAAAGCAAAAACAAGGTGAGTGGAGGAAGACTAAATAGTTGGAGCAGGATCTCTGAATGATGCAGGTGAATCAGAGGGAGAATTTAACTGAAAAATCAAAGGAAGCACAAGAACAGGTGCAGACAAGGCATGTCAATATGTTCAGGTTAAAGAAAAGAAGAATTACAACTGGCAAGGAATTTGCAGACTTTTACCTTAGTGACTGGTCTCTCTAATCAACTAAAGCTGGAGATAGTGACTCAGATGTAGAAACTATAGAAGAATCTTTAAATCATGTTAAACTGCTTGTGCAAAGGAAAGCTTCTCACACAAGCAGAAGTGCTAAATAAGGCACTTGTCAGTGAAATCATGCTTATAAGAAAACATTCTGCTAAAGAGTTAACTACGATAAGGAAAGCATTCCAGCAGCAACTGTGCAATTCCCCTGCTGCCTGAATGATGTGGCTGTGGGTTATTGGAGGCTGATAGAATTAAACTGCTGGAAGAGGAGAAAAACTTAGCAACATTAATGTTCTCTTTTGTTTCCATGCTAGTTATAATTGGGCCTGTATAGCCAAATTGATAAAATTAGTGCTGTTAAAGTTTGGTAATTTTGAACTGGACAAATTTATGGAACTAAGAGAATATAACAATGCTAGCAGCTTTTGTAAACCTGCAATTAAAAATATAGAACAAACCTGAAAGCTCATAATACTTGTGTAAACTGTAGAAAGTTTGAATGGGATGTTACTTTGACAATGTTTTAAGTTTTAGTCATATTTTATTTTGATCATAATTTTTATCAAGGTGTTAACAAGGAACTTTTAGTTTTGAACCAATAGCTTACTCCTGAACTTCAGGCCAAAATATATGCATTAAAAGTCTGTCTAAAATGGTAAAGTAGAGTTTAACTGCATTTGTTCTGTCCAAGTGTCCCTAAATGGTTGCTGATTACTAATAAAAGTGTTTATAAAAGTTTCCTTGTATGTTACAGGCAGAACAGATTCAAGAAGAAATCTTAAAAGCAGTAAAATCAGAGATGTGAAATGATGGAGGGCTTGGAGACAGCTGTATCAAAGGAGTAAGAATAATGGGCCAAATTAATAAGTTTATATTTTTGTTGGTGAATCATAAATCTTTTTGCATGTGTTCAGTGTATTTTTGAAACCTCTGGATGGTAATATTAAA
Organism: Chaetophractus vellerosus; assembly: GCA_004027955.1. Classification (NCBI taxonomy): domain Eukaryota; kingdom Metazoa; phylum Chordata; class Mammalia; order Cingulata; family Chlamyphoridae; genus Chaetophractus; species Chaetophractus vellerosus. The sequence goes on from PVKH010005381.1 coordinate 10,486, forward strand.
GTGATAAAAGAAAATTCTTAAAAGAGTTCTATTCAAATGGCCAAAAAATTAAATAAATGCTTATATTAATAAATAAGTATGGATGCTAATAAGGTAAATTAGTATTACATGTGTTAAATTTTTTTAAATGATGAAAATTGTGAGTTTTGACTAATGAAGGTACTACAAACATCTTCATAAAAAATTTTACTTTTGCCTAAATTGGAATGAATAGTTTATTTTTCTTCACAGAATGAAGTGAGGAATGTGAGACTTGAATGGATATTGAAAGAAGTGAAATGTGTGTGGAAGTGCTAACTAAAATTTGATAAGTTTGTTTATGGGAGTGTGTTTTGTCTTTAAAAATGACTGGTTTTCAGAAGGGCAGAATGGAAGTATGTGGGACAAAACTTGTAAACGATATTGTAGGAGGTAGCATTAAGTAAAGGAATGTGTTCTGTGAGGGTGAAAATTGTCTTAAGATGAAGTAACCATAGTCTATATGATTATGAATAGTTATAAGGAGTTTGTAAAAGCATTGTTTAAACTGAAATACTTAAAAAGTTAATTCCAGGAAATCATTATCACACAGAAACTGAATTGATGCTAATAACAAAAGGTAACTTCATAACATGAAAACCTGTCAGAAGCCACCTCAATCTGCATATTAAAATGGAGGTAGTGTGGACATAATCTTGATTCCATTGGGAATCTTAGGTTTTCATAAAATAATGGCAAAAATAGTTTTTCTGTACTGCTAAAACAAAATAGCCTTTAATTATTGTATCATGGTAAAGATGTAAAAGAGAAAATCAAACTAATGGGATGGTTAAGTTCATTTGATATGTTTTTTTTAAAGATTTATTATTATTATTTTTTAATTTATTACATATCCCCCCTTTCTGCTTGTTCTTGCTGTGTTCATTTTTGTCTTCTTCTGTGTCTGCTTGTCTCCCCCTGCTGTGGCAACCCACCAAGTCAGCTCACCTTGTGGTGGCCTGCCTGCTTGCAGAGGCTTGCCCTGCTTGAGGGAGCTTGACCTGCTCATGGTGGCTTGCCCTGCCCATGGTGGCTTGCCTTCTCAAGGCAGACTGCCCACTCAAGGAGGCCCCAGGAACCAAGAAGACAGTGGTGGGACATAGTCAAAGTACTAAAAGAAAAAAAAAAACTTCCAGCCACAAATTCTCTAACAAGCAAAACTGTCATTAAAAAATGATGGACAGCTCAAAATATTCAAAGATAAACACAAATTAAGAGAGTATGCCAATAAAAAACCTGGCCTTCAAGAAATTCTAAAGGAAGTTCTGCAGGTTGAATGGAAGAAAACAGGAGAGTGAGAGTTGAAGGAGTGTGTAAGAACAACTAAAAAGACAAACAGAGAAATAAAAACAACATATGACATACATAAACAAAAAGAATATATGGCTGATGTAAGAAATTCATTGAGAGTAATAACACTGAATGTTAATGGCTTAAACTCACCAGTCAAGAGACATAGATTGGCAGAATGGATAAGGAAATGTGATCCATCTATATGCTGTCTAGAATAAACTCACCTTAGACCCAGAGATTCAAGGAGGCTGAAAGTGAATGGCTGAAAAACAATCAGACAAGCAAACAATCACCAAAAAAGGGCAGGAGAAGCGATCCTAATGTTGGAAAAAATAGACTTTAAAGGCAAAACTATTGTAAGAGACAAAGATGGACACTACATATTAGTAAAAGTGGTAATCTTTCAGGAAGTGAGAACAATCATAAACATTATGCACCTAATCAGGGTACCTCAAAATACGTGAGGCAAACACTGGAAAAACTAAGTAGAGAAATAAATGCCTCTACAATTACAGTGGGGGACTTAAATACACCATTATACCTATTAGACAGAACATCTTGACATAGAATCAATAAAGAAACAAAGACTCTCAATAACACATTAGAGGACCTGGACCTAATAGACATATACAGAACACTACACACAAATACAGCAGGATATGCATTCCTCTTAAGTGCACATGGATGATACTCCAAGATAGACCACATGCTAGGCCACAGAACAACCCTCAATAAATTCAGAAAGATTGAGATTGCATAAAGTAATTTCTCCAACCACAATGTAATGAAATTGGAAATCAGTAAGGGCCAGAGAACTAGATTAGGCACGAAGATATGGAAGTTAAACAACACACTCTTAGACAAACAATAGATCAATGAGGAAATCTCAAAAGAAATCAGTAACTATCTTGAAATGAATGAAAATGACAGCACAAGATATCAAAATCTATGGGATGCAGCCAAAGCTGTACTGAAAGAATAGTTCATAGCCATAAATGTATATAATAAAAAAGAAGAAAGAGCTAAAATTGAAGACCTAACTGCATAGCTGAGGGAATTGGAAAAACAACAATAAAATAACCCTAAATGAAGTAGAAAGAAGGAAATAACAAAGATTAGATCAGAACTCAAAGAAATAGAAAATAAAAAAGCACTAGAAAAAATAACAAAAAAAAGCTAATTATTCAAGAACATCAATAAAATTGAAAAACTCTTAGGCAGACTAACATAGAAAGAGAGATAATGGAAGCAAATACACAAAATAAGGAAGTAAAAAGGAATATCACTACTGATCTCAGAAATAAAGAGTATCATAAGAGGATACTTTGAAAAATTAGATAAAACAGGAATGATAATTTAGAGAAATGGACAAATTCCTAGAAACTCACAAGCAACCTGCACTGATGAAAGAAGAAATTGATGAACTCAACAGTCAAATTACAAGTAAAGAGATAGACTCAGTCATCAAAAACCACCCAACTAAGAAGAGCCCAAGACCAGATGACTTCACAGCTTAATTCTACCAAACATTCCGGAAAGCACTATCACCAATCCTGCTTAACCTCTTCCAAAAAATAGATATAGAAGGAACATTCCCTAACTCATTCTATGATGCCAACGCTACCCCAATACCAAAGCCAAACAAAAATACCACAAGAAAGGAAAATTACAGACCAATTTCTCTAATGAATCCAAATGCTAAATTCCTCAACAAAATATTTGCTAATCACACTCAACAACATATCAAATGAATTATACACCATAATCAAGTGGGTTTCATCGCAGGTATGCAAGGTTGGTTCAATATAAGATAATTAAGCAATGTAATTCACTGCATAAACAGATTGAAATAAAAAAATGAGATGGTTATCTCTATAGATGCAGAAAAAGCATTTGATAGAATACAGCATCCTTTCCTCATAAAAACACTACAAAATATAGGAATAGAAGGAAACTTTCTGAATATGATAAGAGTTATATATGAAAAAGCCAAAGCTAACATCACCTTCAATGGTGAAATCTTAAAAGATTGCCTCTGAAAATGGGAACAAGAGAAGCATGCCCACTATCTCCACTCTTATTTAACATTGCCTTAGAAGTACTTGCTTGAGCACTGAGGCAAGAAAAAGATATAAAGGGATGATGAAAAGGAAAAGGAAGAAGTAAAAATTTCATTGCTTGCATGCAACATGATCTTATATGTAGAAAGCCCTGAGAAATATACAACAAAGCTTTTAGAAATTATAAAGGAGTTCAGTAACATCACAGGCCATAAGATCAATGCTAAAAATTAAGTAGCATTTCTGTACACCCATAATGAGCAATCTGAGGAGGAAAGCAAGAAAAAAATACCACTTACAATAGTAACTAAAAGAATCAAATATCTAGGAATAAATTTAACTAAAGATGTAAATGACTTATATACAGAAAACTACAAAACACTGTTAAAGGAAATCAAAGTAGACTTAAATAAATACAATAATATTCCCTCTTCAAGGATAGGAAGACTAGACATCCTCAAGATGTCTATCTCACACAAACTAATCTACATATTTAATGAAATCCCAATAAAAATCAACACATCACTTTTTAAGGAAGTGGAAACACCAATTACAAAATATATTTGGAAGGGTAAGAGGTCCCAAATCACCAAAGATATATTAAAAAAGAAAAACGAAGTTGGAGGTATCACACTGCCTGACTATAAAACATACTACCAAGCTAAAGTGGTGAAAACTGCTTGGTATTGGCACAAGGAGAGATAGACTGAGCAATGGAACCGAATTGAGAGTTCTGATATAAATCCTCACATATACAGTCATGTGCTATTTGACAAGCCTACCAAGTCCACTCAGTTGGAAGAGAATGGCCTCTTCAACAAGTGGTGCATTGAAAAATGCATATCCATATCCAAAAGAATGAGAGAGGAACACCATCTCACACCTTATACAAAAACCAATTCAAGATGGATCAGATTTAAATATAAGAGCCAAAACTATAAAGTCCTTGGAAGATAACATAGGAAAGCATCTACAGAAACTTGTAATAGGAAATTGTTTAATGAAGTTCACACCCAAAGCACTAGCAGCAAAAGAAAAAATAGATAAATGGAATCTCCTCAAAAATAAAAATTTTTGCACCTCAAGGGACGTTATAAAGAAAATAAAAAGTCAGCCTACCCAAAGGGAGAAAATATTTGGCAACCATATATCTGATCAGATCCTAATATCCTGCATATGTAAAGTAATCCTACACCTCCAAAATAAAAAGACAAACAACCCATTTAAAAAATGTGCAAGTGACTTGAAAAGACACTTCTCCAAGGAAGAAATACAAATGGCTAAAAAGCACATGAAAAAATGCTCAACAGAAGTAGGAGACAAGATGGAGTCAGTTTAGGTGTGCAGTCACCGGCTCTCAAGCAGAGGATGGCTGATTGGGGATGGGAGTTTGCCAGGGTGGTCTTTTCTGGAAGCCTGAGGGACAGAATTCTTAGGTGCATTGGTTTGGAGGTGACTGGAGTGTGAGTTGGACTGTTCAACATAAAATCGTGAGTTCTTTACTCCCCAGCTGGAAACACAGGGGGCTAAACCCTTTTCTCCAGGTGGGGGGCTGGGCAGTCCGAATCCTCAGCAGTAGAAATGTGAGGGTGGGTAATAAACTCTGAGAGTGGGAAGGTTCTGGCAAAGGTGGAGAGGGGTTTCATTTCTGTAGGTTTAGTCACCAGTATCCCCTAGCAGATTTCATGAGTGAATTAGCCAGCTGGAAGTTGTGCTGGTCTGAGGGGAGTGGTGAATCTGCTGTATACTGCTAATCTACCTAACTGTGACACAGACAATAGTCTCAGCAAAGGGTGATCCCAGCAATTTTACAGCTCGCTCTGAGTAACACAGTCTCAGCTCCCCTGGGGAAGTCAGACAGTGGGAAGTAATCAGTAAGTCTCCACAAGCCTATTTGGGGTCCCCTCACAGGAGGGGGTGGTCTAGAAGAAGCATTCTTTAAGGACCCTTATTACATCAAAAATATATAATAGAGAAAGGTATTGACTTGCTTTAATCGCAAAATTCTGCCTCAAAACCTACAGAACAAAGGCTGCAGGGCAATTGATTATGAACACAGGCTGAAAGGCTTGACAAGGGCCCAAAAGGAATGCTGTTTTTCCTTAGCTTTGACTACATGCTGGTGTGCTTCTTACCTCTACTCTCTCCTCTTTTTTTTTTTTTTAATTACTTGCTGATAGATTTTTTCTTTTCTACTGTTCTTCTTCATCCTTGACTTTCTATCCTCTGTGTATAGTGATTGTGTCTACCAACACTATCTCCTCTCCTTCCTTCATCTTTCGACCTTCAGCTTTCTATTGTGGTTCTTACATTCCACCTTTTTTCACTTGATCTCAACTTCACCCTTGTTAACTTCAATCTTGTCTATTCTGTTCTCTTCTTTTTCTTTTTGTATTAGCTTTTTTTCAGCCTATCCTTTATTGGATTTCTCTCTCCTCATCATTCTGGCCCTATAAAATATTCTATATATTTTTCTCTATTTGATTGCCCATTACATTGTACGCACTCCAATTTTCCCCCTATCACTCCACACTACCTACATAAGATAAATATTCAATTTACTAAGTCTGATAAGGCCACTCTTCAAATTTTGTCAATAGTACTATTATGCCTTTTCCATTCTTACCCCTTTCGATTACTCTGGCACTAATCTTCTCCCTTCAAAGGAACATAGAAAAAAAGCAAGGACAAAGAAGAATGGGAAGAAAGAATCAATGAGAAAACAACACACACACTGAACTACAAGCTAAATGAAACTCTAGAGCAGAGAGAGAAGCTAATCAACTGAATAAACCCATCAAGATGAAATGATGACCAGAGGGCAACAAAAAATTACAAGCCATACTGAGAAGCTGGAAGACATGGACCATTCCAAGGAAGAAACCAAAAACCAGGAAGAGATGCACAACATAGAACAACTAATCAAAGCTGTCCAAACAAATATCATGGACCAACTTCATGAAGTCAAGGAAGAGATTAACGATATTAAGAAGACACTGGGAGCACATACTGAGGAAATTGTAAACATACGTAAAAAGATAACAGATTTGATGCTGATGAATAGCATTATTTAAGAAATCAAAAAGACAATGGATTCACATAACAGCAGATTTAAACAGACAGAAGAAAGAGTTAGTGATGTGGAAGACAGCACATCTGAAATCAGACAGTAGAAAAGGTAGATTAAAAAATTGAAAAAATACAGCAGGGACTCAGGGATTTAATGGATAACACAAAACACACAAACATATGCATTATAGGCATCCCAGAAGGAGAAGAGAAGGGAAAGGAAACAGAAGGAGTTTTGAAGGAAATAATGGCAGAAAACTTCCCAAAATTAATGAGGAATTGGATGTACATATCCAGGAAGCACAATGCACCCCAAACAGTATAAATCCCAACAGGCCAACTCCAAGACATATACTTGTCAAAATGTCCAATGCTCAAGATAAAGAGAAAATACTCAAGATAGCAAGAGAAAAGAGAACCATCACATACAAGGGAAGCACAGTAAGATTAAGTGCTGACTTCTCTGCTGAAACTATGGAGGCAAGAGGACAGTAGTATGACATAGTCAAGATATTAAAAGAAAAAAATTCCAACCACAAATTATCTATCAAGAAAAGCTGGCATTCATAAATGATGGAGAGTTCAAAATATTCACAGATCAACAGAAATTAAGGGAATAGGCCAACAAGAAACCTGCACTTCATGAAATACTAAAAGGAGCTCTAAAGTTTGAAAGGGAAAAAAAGGAGAGAGAGAAAGAGAGAGTTGGAGGAGAGTGTAAGAACAAGAAAAAAGACATAAAGAGAAACAAAAACTACATAGGACATACGTAAACCCAAAGAAGATATGGTGGATGTAAGACATTCATTGAGAGTAGTAACACTTAATGTTAACAGATTAAACTCACCAGTCAAGAAACACAGATTGGCAGAATGGATAAAGAAATATGACCCATCTTTTTGTTGTTTGCAAGAGACCCACCTTAGACCCAGGGATTTGAGAAGGCTGAAAGTAAATGGCTAGAAAACAATTTTACAAGCAAATAATAACAAAAAACGGGCAGTAGTAGGAATTCTAATATCAGGCAAAATAGACTTTAAATGTGAAACAATCACAACAGAAAAAGATGGATACTATATATTAGTAAAAGTGGTTATTTCTCAAGAAGAGAGAACAATCATAATCATTTATGCACCTAATCAGGGTGCCTCCAAATATGTGAGGCAAACACTGGAAAAAATAAGCAGGAAATAAATGCTTCCACAATTATAGTGGGGGACTTTAATACACCATTATCACCATTAGCCAGAACATCTAGACGGAGAATCAGTAAAGAAATAAAGTGCCAGAAAAACGCATTAGAAGACCTGGATCTAATAGACATATACAGAAAGCTACACCCTAATACAGCAGGATATATAATCTTCTTGGGCACACATGGGTCACACTCCAAGATATACCACATGTTAGGCCTTAGAACAACTCTCAATGAGTTAGAATGATTGAGATTATACAAAGTAATTTCTCTGACCACAATGAGTGAAATTGGAAATCACTAAGGGCCAGAGATTGAATAGGCATGAAGATATGGAAATTAAACAACACACTCTTGGACAAAGAGTGGGTCAAGGAGGAAATCTCAAGGGAAATCTGTAACCAACACAATCTGAATGAAAATGACAACACAACATATCAAAACCTATGGGATGTAGCCAAAGCAGTACTGAGATGGAAATCTATAGCTCTAAATGCATATATTAAAAAAGAAAGAGCTAAAATTGAAGAATTAAGAGCATACCTGAAAGGATCGGAAAAACGACAACAAACTAACCCTAAAGGAAGCAGAAAGAAAGAAATAACAAAGATCAAAGCAAATCTAAATGAAATAGAAAATAAGAAAGCACTAGAAAAAATAAACAAAACCAAAAGCTGGTTCTTTGAGAAGATCAATAAAATTTACAATCCCTTAGCCAGACTAACAAGAAAAAAGAGAATGAAGATACAAATACACAAAATAAGGAATGAAGAAAATGATATCACTTTTGACCCCACTGAAATAAAGAATATCATAAGAGGATATTTTGAAAAATTATATGCTAACAAGAATGATAATTTAGAGGAAATGGACAAATTCCTAGAAACTCACAAGCAGCCTACACTATGAAAGAACAAATCAATGAACTCAACAGTCTGATTACAAGTAAAGAGACTCAGTCAACAACAATCTCCCCACTAAGAAGATTCCAGGACCAGACGGCTTCAAAGCTTAATTCTACCAAACATTCTGGAAAGAAATAACACCATTCCTGCTTAAGCTCTTCCAAAAAATAGAAGGAACATTCCTTAACTCATTCTATGATGCCAACATTACCCAACACCAAAGCCAAGCAAACATACCACAAAAAAGGAAAATTACAGATCAATCTCTCTAATGAATCTAGATGCTAAAATCCTTAACAAAATACTTGCTAATCACATTCAAAAACATATCAAAAGCAGTATACACCATGACCAAGTGGATTTTTTCCCGAGTATGCAAGGATGGTTCAATGTAAGAAAATCAATCAATGTAATACACCTCATAAACATATTTAAAGAAAAAAATCACATGGTCATCTCTATAGATGCAGAAAAAGCATTGGAAAAAATACAGCACCCTTTCCTGATAAAAACTCTGCAAAAGAATGGGATAGAAGGAAACTTTCTGAACATGATAAATGGTATATATGAAAAACACAAAGCTAACATCATCTTCAATGGGGAAAACCTAAGAGCCTTTCCTCTGAGTTCAGGAACAAAACCTAAATGCCTTTCCTCTGAGTTCACCACTCTTATTTAACATTGTCCTAGAAGTACTTGTTTGGGCACTGAGGCAAGAAAAAGATATAAAATCATCCAAATTGGAAAGGAAGAAGTAAAAATTTAATTATTTGCAGACGACATGATCCTATACTTAGAAAGCTCTGAGAAATCGACTACAATGCTGCTAAAACCTATAAAGGAGTTCAGTGACATTGCAGGGTATAAGATCAATGCTGAAAAGGCAGTAGCATTTCTGTACACCAACAACGAACATTCTGAGGAGGAAATCAAGAAAAAAATACCATTTACACTAGTAACAAAAAGAATCAAATACCTAGGAATAAATTTAACTAAAGATGTAAAGGACTTATATGAAGAAAACTACACAACATTGTTGAAGAAAATCAAAGAAGTCTTAAATACATGGAAGTATATCCCCTGTTCATGGATAGGAAGACTAAATGTCATCAAGATGTCTATCCTACCAAAACTAATCTACAGATTTAATGCAATGCCCCCAAAAATTAACTCTGTATTTTTTAAGGAATTGGAAAAACTAACTACAAAATTTATTTGGGAAGGTAAAATGCCCCAAATTTCCAAAGACATATTGAAAATGATAAATGAAGTTGGTGGTGTCAATCTACCTGAATTCAAAACAAACTACAAAGCTACAGTGGTGAAAATTGCATGGTATTGGCACAAGGGTAGGCACATTGACAAGTGGAACAGAATTGAGAGTTCTGATATAGGTCTATGCATATACAGTCACCTCATATTTGACAAGGCCACCAAGCCCTTTCAGTGGGGAGAGAATGGCCTCTTCAATGAGTGGGGCATGGAGAACTGGATATCCATATGCAAGAGAATAAGAGAGGATCATCATCTCAAACCCTATACAAAAATTAACTCAAGGTGGATCAAATATCTAAACATAAGAGCCAAAACCATAAAAACCTTGGAGGATAACAAAGGGAAGCATCTACAGGACCTTGCAATAGGAAATGGTTTCATGGACTTCACACCCAAAGCACGACCAGCAAAAGAAAAATATAGATAAATGGGATTTCCTCAAAATTAAAACCTTTTGCACCTCAGAGGATGTTATCAAGAAAATAAAAAGACAGCATACCCAATGGGAGAAAATATTTGGCAACCATATATCTAATAGGAGCCTAAAATCTTGCATATATAAAGAAATCCTACACCTAAAAAATGAGAAGACTAACAACGCATTTAAAAAATGGGCAAGTGACCTGAAAAGACAGTTCTCCAAGGAAGAAATAGAAATGGCTAAAATGCACATGAAAAAATATTCAACATCTCTAGCTATTAGAAAAATGCATTTAATGATTAATACTTCACCCCATGACCAGGTCCCATGAGCATTAGAACAATTATGTATGCCTTTTATGTGTGTTCAGGTGGACTTCCTCCCATGCACCCCCAACCTTGACACCCCCCCCCTCCAAAGATCCTCTCCCATCCACATCGTGTCCCTTCTGTGATCCATAGCCTCTTCACAGGTGAAGCCAACACAGTAGCCAATTTCTGCCAAGGACCAGCCTTGGCATTCAGTGGGACTACCGAAAGGTGATCAGCATCAGCAAAAAAGACAAACACACACACAGACAGACACACAAAGTTGCTAGCTCTGGCTTCTTTACATTTTTATTCTTCTTTCTTTTCTTTATTCTACATTCTTCATTCTATCTCTTATTCTTATTCTTATTCTTATTCTTATTCTTATTCTATCTCTTATTCTTATTCCTATTCTTATTCTTATTCTTATTCTTATTCTATCTTATTCTTATTCTATCTTATTCTTATTCTATCTCTTATTCTTATTCTATCTCATTCTTATTCTATATTCTTATTCTGTCTTATTCTTATTCTATATCTTATTCTTAATTCTTATTCTATATCTTATTCTTATTCTGTACTATTTCTTGTTCTTATTCCCTTTGCCACATCTCAATTTTTATTTTTATACCTTTCCTCTGATATCATTGTTTTCCTCTGACCTATTTTTTTCTATGCATATTTTTCTAAGTTTCCCTCACCCCAAGGTACACCATTGTTTTTTTATAATTGAGGGCATAAGTTACACTATGTTCACAGTGCACCCATCATTTTCTCTGGGTTAGCAGATCATTAACCAGTTATTCCGCATTTACGCATCATGGTTTACAATCACAGTCCTTATTACATTTCTATGTTAGTACAAGGTACAGAATTAATAGACAATTGTCTTCTATAATACCCACAGTGCCAATTCATGTCCACAATGTCCATCCCCACTACAAAAGGGTCCTCACATGATGTAAGTTTCAAAAGAGTCTTAATTGTTTTTCTCCACCAATATCTTCTGACATTTTTTTCCACCAGGGCCAATTAAATGCAAGGATTTCTTGGCTCTACCTAAATGCAAAATTTGTTAAAACATTTCTTCTCTATTCCTCTTACTAGAGGTCCTTGTTGATCT
>PVKH010005382.1:0-22164 GCA_004027955.1 Chaetophractus vellerosus
AGAAACACTAAAATTATCATTAAGGGCTTGAAAGCTGATATTGTGGGGTGGTGGGAAGGGACACCTGTCTTATAATTTTGCTCAGATTTATCCCGGGAAAAAATACCCTCTTGTTGTTGGAGAAATGAGACTCTTGAAGTGTTTCTAGTGGGTTCTGCTGTCTTCCAGTTCTGATTCTTGTAGAAGAAAACAAATTTCTCTTGGAATATAAATAAAGCAAGTGACATTTCTGTTAAGGAACTTAATCATGGGGATTAGCAGAATTTCCCAATGAGGAGAATAAATCAATGGAGCAGGTTCCATAATCTGTTTTATACATCCTATTACAAACCTGGCCTGGTCTGAGGAATAACAAGTACAATAATACAGTAAGAGTTGTGGTATCATAACCATGGCTATATGTCTTTAATATGCATTATCTCATTTACTACAACAGCATGAATTAACATGTGTTAATCTCATTTAATATTCATAGCAACTCTATTGGTAGGTATTACCTTTATCTCCCAATTTAACAGGCAAGGAAACTAGGCCTAATCAAGTTATAATACTTGTCCAAGTGACATAGCTAATAAACTTGGGAGATGGTATTGAGATCCAGTTGTGTATCCTTCTAGACCCAGAGCTTTCAAAAATCTTATTCTGTGTATATCTTTATCTCCTGAAAGAAAACAATGAAAATGCAAGGTACTTATTTGTATTGTATCATTATATTTCAAAAGAATGTTTTGATAATGAAGATTGCAAAATGTTAGTATAGATTTCCAAGAGTGTGTCAAATCTTTTCTGAAAATGCTAGAAAATAGGCTGGGTGATCGATATTAATTATAGTAGCTAATGTTAATGAATATCAATTATGTTCCAGACACTGTGCAAAGCATTTTTATGTACAACAATCATATGAGGTAGATGATTTTATTTAGATTTTGCCAATTAAGAAACAGACTCAGAGAAGTCAAATCTTCATTTAATAAAAGATGGGTTCAGAATTTAAACCTGAATTGTTGTGAAATGAAAGCAACACTTTTTCTTTTATGCCATAGTACTTCCAAAAGACATACACTATTCAAAATAACCTGGGCAGGACGTCTTTGAAGAAAACTTGACTTAATCAGAGCCTCAAATTATTCTTGGATAGGAAGACTCAATATTGTAAGGATGCCAATTCTCCCTAAATTAAGCTCTAAATTTAATGAAATTGCAATCAATATTCCAACTGGAGGGCAGAAATAGGTCAAAGAGGTGATAGCTATCAGGGAGCAGTTTTCAGCTCAATATAAGAAAGCATCTTCTACAAGTTAGAATTGTCCAAAAATGAGACAGGATTGTGAGATAGTCACCCTTCTGTCACAGTAAGATTTCTATTGCAGGATAAATTGACCACCGGTTGAAGGATGCTCAAATAATATTAGAAAACTGTTTCCTAGGCACTGAACTATCCACTTTCACTTTTTACCCCATTTAGTTTTCTCACTTCCCTTATTTTATAGGGATACAAAATGGTTAGTAGTGGGTAAGAGCCTGGGTTGTGTCATCACATGGTCCTGGGCTTGAACCTCAAGTCTGCCACTTACTAGCTGTGAAACTGAGAAACGTCCTAAACAACTGAGGTGTCAGTTTCCTGCTCTGTAAAAAGAGGATGGTAAGACCCACCTCACTGTGTTCTTCTGGGATTGAATATGATAGTATTAGAAGAGTTTAGAATATGCTGGTCACATGTTACACTTTAGTACGTGGGGGGTATTATTGTTTCTGATTTGGAGAAACTGAGACTCAGGTGGATTAAGTGATATGCCTCAGGAAACAGAGTGAATATTCCACTGAACTAGATCATCTTTAATATTCTTCCTAACTTTAAGACCCTTTGATTCATAGAGTTATAACTAAATCTTCCCAATATTACACTTTTCCAAAAATATGACAAAGAAATTAGAAATATATCTTATAACATCCATGTATTACCAACCGTGTGTTTTCAGCTTAATTTAATGGTACATACTTCAATGAACTAGGATTATAAAATATACTATAAGAAAGAAAGCAAAAAGTAAGGAACTTAAAACCAGGCAACTCATCAGGTGATTGACCTATTTAAGATCTAAGGTCCCTAAGGGAGTGGTAAAATAAATATATTTTAAGGTTAAAGGAGATAATTCTTAAACATCAGTGCTTCTGATGAGTGTTAAGGGACTTCGTTCCCCCTTGACTCTTAGCAGGATGAATAGAAATCTCAGAAACTTCCCTATAAATGCAGACCAGAAGACAAATCACTATTTTTCCACTGGGAATACTTCAGAACCGGGGCTGTTAGAAGAATATGGGTAAATGGATTCTGAAGGTATTGGTTTTAACCACATTGTGAAACAAGCAGTATTCCATATCTCATAACCAAGTTAAGATATAGCAGTGTCAGACCTTTCTGGGACCCTAATGTTTAGTGAGCATTATTAAACTTTCATTTTCAATGTGCTTTCTCCATTGAACCTGAATATATGTATGCTTTATTTAACACGGATTGATACTGATATATAACCTGAGAGACTTGTAGGCTGAAGGAGAGAGGGCAGTATTACCCGTCTTCATCCAATAAGAGGGCAATAAAGGAAAGGTAGTAACAGCTAAGTTGCATGAAGGAGAGTTATGGCTGGAGGAACAGCCTGTGACAATTTTCCTGGCATGGACAATTTTTCTGGGCAAAGATAAGCAAAGAATTGGCATGATGAGGACAAAGACCAAAGGCAATTGCAAGTTAAATTTTGACAAGTACAGTGTTCAGTACAATATGAGTAGAGCTAGACAACCAGACAAAAGATTTCCCAAATTGCAACAGGTACAGCACTAATTTGTCAATAGCTATTTCTCTTTTCAACAGCTTTATTGAGGTAAAATTGGCATACAATAAACTGTACATATTTAAAGTGCAAAATTCATTCTTTTGTGACATATGCATATACCTGTGAAGTTTTCTCTGCAATCAAGATGATTGAACATATCCATCAAATCCAAAGATTTCCTCTTGATCTTTTGTAATCCCTCCCTGACTCCTTTCCACTTCTCCTGTTCCCACACCTATTTTCATTCAATCACTGGTCTGTTATCGGTTACTATAGATTTGCTTGCATATTCTAGAATTTTACATAAACAGAATCAAACAATATGTTTTTCTGTCTATTGTTGAGTAATGTTTTTTTTGTTTAGATATAACACAATAACTTTATCCATTCACTTGTTAATGGCTATTTTCGTTGTTTTCAATTTGGACTGGCTACTGCAAACAAAAATGCTATGAATATTATTGTATGGACATATGCTTTCCTTTCTCTGTGTCAATAACTAGGAGTAGAATGTGCAGATATTATGGTATAGTAAGTGTATGTTTGTCTTTTTAAAGAAACTACCAGACTGTTTTCCAAAGTGGTTGAACCAGCAATAGATGATAGGTCCTGTTGCTCTACATTTTGGACAAATTTTAGTATGATCAGGCTTTTAAATTTTCCCATTCTAACAAGTGTATAGAAGTATATCACTGCAGTTTTAA
This sequence comes from Chaetophractus vellerosus, assembly GCA_004027955.1. Taxonomy (NCBI): domain Eukaryota; kingdom Metazoa; phylum Chordata; class Mammalia; order Cingulata; family Chlamyphoridae; genus Chaetophractus; species Chaetophractus vellerosus. The sequence goes on from PVKH010005382.1 coordinate 3,539, forward strand.
CTCATATTTATTAATGACCTAAGATTTTGAGCATCTTTTCATGTGCTTATTTACTATCCATGTATATTCTTTGGTGCAATATATATATATTTTTTTAGGAGGTACTGGGGATTGAACCCAAGACCTTGTACATGGAAAGCAGGCACTCAACCACTGAGCTGTGTCTATTCCCCAATGAGAGTTGGGTTTTTTCATTTGTTTGTTTGTGTGTTTTCAGGAGATACCAGAGATCGAACCTGGGACGTTGAACATGGGAAGTAGGTGCTCCACCACTTAAGCTAAATCTGTTCCTCTGAAATATCTTTTAAAGTCTTTTGCCAATTTTTAAAATTGGGTAGGTTGTCTTCATATGGCTGAATTTTGTTTTTACAACTTAAAAAAAATCCTTTTTAAAGATTTATATTACATAAATGTTACATCGGAAATATAGGGGGTTCCCATATACTTCACCCCTCCCCCTCCCACACTTTTCCCCATTAATAACATCTTCCATTAGTGTACGTTTTTTACAATGGATGAACACAAAAAAAGGATGATGATGGACAGCACCCATTCCAAAAAACAGAGCATATATACAACTGCAAGCAATAAGTTCCACACATCTGCCTTATGGGATCTAAGCCCACCATCCTAAAATCCTCTAGATTGAGGAATGAACAAACATAAGGAGGGATTGCAACTATGGATTAAAGTAAATTTATTATGCTAGTAATATTGCTGACTTTTTAAAGTTCTTTATATATTTTAGGTACAAGTCCATTATAGATATATGATTTGTAAATATTTTTTCAGTCGGTGGTTTCTCTGTGGTTTCATTTTCTTTATGTCACCCAAATAGCAGAATTTTTCTAATTTTAATGAAGTCTAATTTATCAATATTTTCCTTTTGAAGATAATGCTTTTGGTGTCATATCTAATGAATGTTTGCTATAAGTATTTTTTCCTATGTTGCCTTTTAGACTTTGATTTTAGGTTTTAGGTTATGATTCATTTAGAGTTAGTTTTTGTATATTGTGCAAGGTATGGATTGATGTTCTTTTTATATAAGCATGTGGATATATAATTTTTCTAGTAACATTTTAAGAAACTTTTTCACTGTATTGCTTTTGAACCCTTGTAAAAAATCAATTTTTCACATATGTATGGATATATTTCCAGATTCTCTATTCTGATCCCTTGATTTCTCTATCTTTACGCTAATACCACATTATCTTGATTAATGGGCTTATAATAAATCTTGAAATCAAGTAGTGTAGTCAACCGATTTTGTTCTTCTTTCTCAAAGTTCTTTTGAATATCCTAGATCTTTGCACTTCCATATGCATTTTAGATTCAATTTCTATAAAAAAATGTCTCATGGGATTTTGAATGGGATTATGTTTTTTCTATAGATCCATTTGTAGAAAATGTACATATAAGAATATTAAGGATTTTTAAACTATCTTACTTTCTTTCAGTAATACTTTGTAGTTTCCAATAAGCAGATCAATCACATCTTTGGTTAGATTTATTCCTAAGCATTCCATATTTTGATACTTTTATTGCTCTTCAAAAATTTAAGTTTCTGTTGGTTCTTTGCTAGTACAAATATGCTTGTTTTTCTTTACCGGTTCTTGTATACTCCAATCATGAAAAATTCATATATTAGTTCTAATAGTTTAGTAAAAAAAATTTAGATTTCATTGAATTATCTACATTGATGATCACTTTGCCTGTGATAAAGATAATTTTACTTCATTCAGTCTGGATGCCTTCCACTTTTTAATTGCCTGATTCTCCTTTCTAGAAACTCAAGTGTAATGTTGAAGATATTGTCTTTCTCCATTAAGTATTACATTCCTGTGGGTTTTTCATACCCTTTATCATATTGAAAAAGTTTCCTTCTATTCCCAGTTGATTGAGAGATTTTTTTCAGGAATGGATGTTGGATTTTATCAAATGCTTTCTCTATATCTATTAAAATGGTCATATGATTTTTATTTTTTAGTTTATTATTATTGTGAATTACATTGATTGATTTTTGGATGCTCTAAACCAGTGAGTATATATGGGAGAAATTCCATGTGGTTGAGATGAATAGTCATTTTTTATATTGTTGGGTTCTTTTTGCTAATTTTTAAAACAATCTATTCATTTAGTTTATGTTAATGCACCATGAATTACATAAATTGTACATTATGTTTATATATAAGGTAATATTCATATATTCCCAGGATTAGGACCTGGATATCTTTAGGGACCATTACTCAGTTTATCATAATATCCCACAGATTTTGATATATTGTGTTTTCATTTTTATTCAGTTCAAAAATACTTTCTAATTTTGCCTTTGTTTTGTACTTTGACTCATGAGTTATTTAGAATTGTGTTATTAAGTTTTCAAATACTTATATTTTTCCAGAAGTTTTCTCTTTTGTTGTCTAATTTAATTCCATCCTGGTCATAGAATGTACTTTTCAAAATCAATTTTATTGAATGTCATACGTCATACAATCCATATGAAATGTACAATCAATGGCATTTGGTATAATCACAGAGTTGTGCATTCACTGCTTAAGAATATTCTTTTAATGACATAACTCCTCTTTAATTTATTAAGAATTGTTTTCTGACCTGGAATACAGCCTATCTTGGTAAATTTTTTGTGTACACTTGAAAAAAATGTGTGTTATGCTGTTGTTGAGTAAGGCACTTTACAAATGTCAATTAGTTCAAGTTGGTTCATTGTGCTGTTGAAGTCTTCTATATCCTTACAGGTTTACTGTGTACTTATTGTATCAATTTTTCAGAGAGGGATATTAAATCTCTGACTATAATTACGAATTTGTCTTTCTGCTTAGGGTCCTATCAGTTTTGTTTTTGCTTTATATATTTTGAAGCTCTGTTGTAAGATGCATAAATAGTCAGGATTATTATATAATTGTGATTACTTTATCACTATGAACTGAAATTCCTTAGCCCTACTAATATTCTGTTATGAAATTTAATTTCTATTATATGAATATAGGCACTCCAGCTGTCTTTTGATCAATGCTAGCATTAATTAATTCCTTTCTTTTACATTTAACATATTTTAAATGATATGTTTGGTCTTGCTTTGTAATCCAGACTGACAATCTCTACCCTTTATTTGAGGTGCTTAGGTCATTTTTATTTAATGTGACTATTAATATGGTTAAGGTAAATTTATCATCTTGATAATTTTCTTCTCTTTGTCCTACCTGTTTTTTGTTCCCTTTTCCTTCTTTTTCTTCCTTCTTGTAACTTGAGTTTCTTTTTTTATATTTTATTTCCCTCATTGCTTTATTATATGCATTTTTCATATTGCTTTAGGTTTTGTAGTATACATGTTTAACTTATCACAATTTAGTTTCAAGTGTAAACTATGGTGTAAGAACCTTACTAGAGTATGCTTCCATTTCTCTCTTCTGGGAGTATGCTTTTCTTGTCATACATTTTACTCCTACATATATTATAAACTCTGTACTACATTATTACTTTTTTGTTTATAAAGTCAGTTATTATTTAATGAGATTTATGTAATAATGAGAAAAAATCTTATGCATTTTCCCAATGCTTTTCATTACTTTGAGCAGATCCATTTTTTCTAACTGGTACCATTTTCTTTCTGCCAGAAGAATTTCCTTTAACATTTCTTGTAGTGCAGGTCTTCTGCAGGAAATGAATTCCTTCAAATTTTATATGTTTGAAATAGTTTCTATTTCATGTTTATTTTTGAAAAATGTTTTCAGTGTGTATAGAACACTGAGTTGATTATTTCTTTTCTTTTCAAGATGTTGCTCTACCATCTTCTTGCTTGACTTGTTTCTGGCAAGAAATCTACTGTCATCACTAACTTTGTTCCTCTATTCATAACATGTCTTCTTTTCTCTGGCTGCTTTTAAGATATTATATTTATCACTGGTATTGAGAGCATTGGTTATCATGTCCCATAGTGTAGTTTTCTTTCTACTTCTTGTTCTTGGGATTTGCTGAGACTCTTCAATCTGCAAGTTTACTGTTTTCATCAAATTTGCAAATTTTTTCTCCCTTATTTCTTCAAATATTTTTCTGTCTTTCTGTAACTCATCCTGTTTGGGCAACTCCATATAAGGCCACTTGCTATTGCAGCTCACTGATGCTCTTTTTATTAAAAAAATAAAATCTGTGTTTCATTTTGAATAGTTTCTATTACTATATCTTTTTTTTTTTTTTACCGGGAGGCCCCGGGGATCAAACCCAGGTCCCTCCATATGGGAGATGGATGCCCAACCATTTGAGCTACATCCGCCCCCTACTATAACTTAAGATCACTTGCTTGTGCAATGTTTAAACTGCCATTAATTCTATATCCATTTTTTAACCTTAGACATTGGAATTTTGAAGTCTAAAGGTTTGATTTGTACCTTTTTAGAATGTTCCATGTCTCTTCATAACTTTTTGAGCATATGGGATACTGTCATAACAACCATTTTAATATCCTCGTCTACTAATTCAATTATTGCTTGTGTCAGTCATGGATTTGTCTACATCTGTTGATTTTTGTCTTAATCACAGGTCTCATTTTCCTGCTTCATTTCATGCCTGGTAATTTTTTATTGTATGCCAGACACTTTTGGTTTTAGGTATGTGGGTGCTGGGTATTTTTGTATGCAAATGTTCTAAACTTGTTTTCTGGAATGCAGTCCAGTTACTTGGAAACTGCTTGATCTTTGGGATATTGCTCTTTAAGATTCTTTAAATTGTGGCCAGAGCATTATTTTGTCTAGGGCTAATTATTCCTCACTTCTGTATACTTTACCCAATTCTCCTTAAGTTATGAGGTTTTCCAGTTTGACTGGAGGGCACAGATCCTAGTCCTGGTCCTATGGGTACTGTTTTCTGTAATTTTTTCAAGTGTTTTTCCCGCAAGTCTCAGGTAGTTTTCTCACATTTGTGCACTGTTCAGCATTCTGTCGTAGACTCAAGAAGGGATGGTTTTCAGATTTTCAGATGTTCTCTCTTTGTGTAATTCTATCTTTGTAATTTTGTCCTGGAAACTCTAGTTGCTCCCTGGACTCTCAGCTCTATCTCCTCAACTGAGGAAGTATACTGGATTCCCTCTGGGTTTCTTCCACCCTGCACCATGGCCTGGAAATTCTTTCAAGGCAGTAAATTCAGGGAATTGTGTGGCTCACCTCATTTGCTTTCTATCTCTCAGTGATCACTGTCTTTAGTGAAAACAATTATTGTTATTATTTTTGCTGGTTTTTTGGTTATTTCATGTGGGAAGGTAAAACTGGTCCTTGTTTCTCTATGTTTGTTGGAAATAGAAGTTACACCTGCTATATTTTTAAAAATTGATTTTAAAATTCTATTTTCTGAGGAAGAGAGTGGAGAGTTTCAAATATCCCCTGAGCTTTCTATCATATAATAACTATAACTTGGTATTTAATCAGTCACTTTGGACATGTCTCCAACCAGAACCAAGTATGGTTAAATCAACTCTTCTGATCTTCTAGGATTTGTTCCTATGGATTCCTTAAACTATGTTAACCGCCATAAAAATGCGCCATAGACAAAGTGACAGGGAAATAACTTCTCTTATTTTTTTAAATGGAAGACTTGAATTGTCTGACTGAGTCACAGTTTAATACTTTGACTGCATATTGGTCATTTCAGTCCAGTTTACCTGACTAAAAATGTAGTCTAGTGAAGTCTGAAGAAATATCAAAAGTAGTATACCAGTTGAGGCCCAAACAATTCTGAACCTGAATCATTCTTTTCCCTCAATATTCAGGGTATATTTTCCATTGGTGTCTTTATCTGTTCCTTCCCTGTCAAGCCAGAGGTCATAAATCCCTATGTAAAATGCCCCCAAATCCTGATTATCCAGCAACTATTCCAAGCACCTTCCTTTATGGATTCCAAACTTCCTCATCAGTTACTCCTAGGATCTTTCTGGAATGCTTCCCACTTCTTTGCCACTGAGGAGTTTTATCTCCCTTGACAACGTGCCTGAGTTTTGATTAGACCTATTCTGCAAGAGGCTGCCTCCCTGAGTAAGCCTCAAGGACTCTGTGAATCTTCATCTTCCTCACCCACAGATCTGACCCAGCATTCCAGGCCAATAACAAGTCCTGTAAGGAAAAGGATAAAGATAAGGTTGGATAAAGGAAAAGTGGTAAATGCTGTCTGTCGTTGAGACCCTTTATTTTTTTTTTTGTCCTAAAAGAGCAAAAAAATTACAATAAAATTAATCTTTACATATGTATTAGCTTATAAGCTCAACTATAACCAGCTTACAAGGTTGTTGTTATTTTTTTAAACAAAATTAAGGGCCACAAATAGCCACATGAGAAGAAAGGGCCTTTATATATTCTTTATGTAGCAAAATAAACTATTGTCAAGGAGTCCATTCTCATTGCAAAGTAAAACATTTCACAATGTCTGTGTACCAGAAAACCTCTTCCAACTGCACTTGTTACTGATTCCATTTGACAAGTGGCTGCTTCTTGATAATTACTGTACAAACCATTACTTCCAAAATAAATTAAACTCTCATCACTTTATCCTGCTCTTCTACATTCATTAATAAGAATCTTGTAAAATAGGTGGCTGCACCTGCATTAGTAAGTGCAGAAGCTCCTATTAAAAGACTGTGCTTTTGTGTTATCTTCTGTCTTTGAAAGCTACATTTAGCTCATCTGTAATAAAATTCCAGGGATTTTTATGGGACAGGTTTGGGATGGAGTCAAACCCTAAATTAAAAGGGGATTTCTAATTCATCTTTATATAAGCATCTTTGGATTCAGTCGATAAAATATATATACTACTAATAAGGCCAATTTTAGAAGCTAAAAGATCCGTTTCTTGGTAATACATCCAGTACTTTACATTCTATTGCTTTTCATGAAGTAAAGTTTCAGCTACTATCTGAGATACAGCTTAGGCTTACATGGGGCATAAAGGAACTGGACAGAATATTTTGTTTTGAAACCTGATCATAAATCAACTTTGGGATGATTGGCATTTTCCCAATCTGATTCTCAGTGATCTAAGTGTGAACATATCTTCAATTTCCTTTTGGTCTAAAAGATTTTCTGACTGTCTCAAACTGAGATCAACATTACAGAGTAAATATATGACAGTATTATTGGCTTCTCTGTATGGTACTAACCCTCTTTTGTCTTACGATATTTTACTGATGATAACAATGCACAGTGATGATAAAAAAATATATTTTGGATCTCCAAACCAAAATATTCAAGCCCTCTCTTCACCATCCCCAAGTGCTAAAATATTTGTGTATTGCTTTTCTAACATTGAACCATTTATTGACAATTAGTAAGATTAATTAATTGAGACATTTATTCAACAAACATTTATTGAATACCAGAATGAGTGCCTGGTTTTGTGTTAGCTTTTGTATGAGAAATGCTATTTTTACTTCTATTCTGAGTTCTAGATATATAACTAGTTAAAAATGCATTGTCTTCAGAGCGCTAAAGTTGTCAGTATTCCTTCTTTTTCTTATATCTCATTGCAATTAATTCTCAATAATATAAGTATACAATTTATTGGCAGCCCCTGATGTTGATCAGCTATACATTTTGTAGCAAATTCTTGATATGATTACCAAAAGTAACTTTAAGATGTTGTCTTTGTTTTTAGCAATGCCCCAAATTTTCTCACCTTATTCTGTAAATAACCTTGCCTCCAGAGATTTTTAGAATTACTGCTGTAAGACCCCAAAGCAAACAATTATTCTCCAAGACAGTTCTGATATGAGATATAATGTCTCAAAAGATTCTCTGACAAATAGCCAAACCAACTGACAGTGTAAAATGAAACACTTGTAAAAAGCCTAAGTTTCCTTTCTTTTTTTCTTTTTTTAAGAACTGAAACCCCATTTCTGTACAAAAATTATTATTATAAGGTAAGACATTTCCCTGATAAAATACCTGACAACAATTATTTGTGAGTCCCCAGACAGCCCTGGGTAACTTCATTTCCCTCACTTTGAATATAAAGAAAATGTTCAGAAATATCTAGCCACTTACCCAAGGTCATTCTATCATTTAGAGAATTAATATCAGAGGTCAAATTTTCTGACTCTCTGAGATTGTCAGATACTGGAAAATAATGCCACTATTCATCCACTTTCATCCATAACTTTTTTCTTTTTCTACATTCTCCATTTTTGGTCTTTTTCACTTATCTTCATTTATCATACTATATTTCTTATCTAGGATAATAGTTACCTAACGTATTTACTAGCATCTTCTATCTATTACATCTTACTAATAACCAAAATAAATGATTTATCCATTCAAAATGCAAGTGTTAATGAAATTTCTAAAAATCTCATTATATTCATTAGGAAAGGAAGATTTCTGATGCTTATGTTTTTCTTTTCCACACTATGACATTATGGTACAGAAAATAAAGAAAGAACATCTATTCTTCAGGCTTAAAAAGAATAAAAGGAGAGGTGGTGGTAGTTCAGAAGTTAACCCAATTTAAATACCACTCCAGTCTTAAAAAATTTTTGATAGAGCTTTTCCTTTATTCATGAGATATATATATTCTTTAATGATAATTATTAAATCATATTTGTGTTGGTCAAATCATGTTGGAAATGTAAATAAACAAACTTTACATTAAATATTTAAATATACTTATTAATTGAAATAATTCCATATTTATCAGTTCTACAAATTCAAAGAAACTTAGGCTATTAAGAATTGGAAGATATTCTAGTAGACAGTCTAGTTTAATGATTTTACAAGATAACTACTTTAGACTGCTGCAATGTTCTGAAGATTTGTCCTTTTTTTGAACTATTAACCTCCCTTTTGTAATGATTTCTTTCTTGGTTTGCTAAAGGCTACCAATGCAAAAATACCAGAAGTGGGTTGGCATTTATAAAGGGGGTTTATTGGGGGTAAAAACTTACCACTCTGAAACTGTGAAAATGTCCAAATCAAGGCATCATCGGAGATGCTTTCTCACCAAAGGCTGACCAGTAGCAGATCCTCGGGTCCTGCCACATGGTAAGGCAAGGTGGTGAGTCTGCCGGTCTCTCTCTACTTTCTCCCACAGTCAGCACAGTCAGCTGTGGGCGATCAGGCATCTCTTCTGGGCCTTGTCTTCTTGAGCGTCTCTGGGCTTCTCTGCCTTTCTGCAACTGTAGGCGAACTTGTAGCCCTCTCTCTCACATGGCCTGGACAAAGTGGCAGAGCTCCCTTTTATGTGACTTGTCTTACTCTCTGTGTGTTCACAGTTTATATAAGACCCAGTAAGAAGACGAAGAGCTAACCTGGATCACGTCTCATTGATGTAGTCCAATAAAATTCCTTAAAATGATCTAAGCAAATAATCTAATTAAAGGCCTCTTAACTGAATTTAAGACAATCAAAGTGTCCCACACCCAGAGAAATGGATTAGTTCAAGAACAATCTTTTCTGGAATTCACAAATTTCAAACTGTCACATCTTCCCATAGTCAAAGTACTTTCTTCTGAAGCAATGCAGAAGATTTGCCACATAATTACCGTTAAATATATACGAATAATTATTATATTTATATGATTTTTTTTCTCTAACTGAACAACATTATTTTCTCCAGGGCATCAACAACAAAGTTCCAGGCATCCTTTCATCATGATGGCCTCTGAAAGTGTCTTGGGCTGGTCAGTTCTTTCCTCTGAAAACAGGGTACCCAATTCTCCTATAATGGAATAGGTGTTGCAGCATAGCAATAGGGCACATCTTATAATTTGTAGGAAATATTTCCTTGGATGCAGTCTAAAGGTAGATTCGTTGGTAAACCATCTCAAGGAACAGAGAGAGTCTGCAACTGCAAGCAAGAAAGTCCCATCCATCTGTCCCATGGGACCTAAGCCCCCTCTCAATTAGAGGTGGAGTGGGCATCACCATCACAGAATCCTCAGGATTGGAGAATGGACGATGGACTAGAGTAGACTTACAGCTGTGATACGATAGACTTGTTGTGATCTTAGCAATGGAAGAACTTCAATCATGGATGTGGAGGCATTGACCACTGGAGGTTCTGAGGAGAGGGAGAGGGAATAATGGGTGTAATTTGGGGGCATTTTTGGGACTTGGGAACTATCCTGAATGGCATTTCAATTACAATACAGGCCATTGTATATCATGTAATAACTTGCAAAAATGTGCAGGAAAGGGTGTAAACTATAATGTAAACTATAATCATCGCTTAGTGGCCATGCTCCAAGATGTGTTCATCAATTGTGACAAATGTACCACACTAATGAAAGATGTTGCTGATGTGGGAAAATGTGGGAGGGCTAGGGAGCAGGGCATATGGGAATCCCCTATATTTTTTGTGTAACATTTATGTAATCTAAGTTTCTTTAAAAAATTAAAAATAAAAAAGTATATTAAAAAAAGGCAGATTTGTTGTTGGCTCATATAAAATTTATACTAAATGAGACCAGCATTTTTAATTAGCACAGTTTCCTGAGCTTTGTAATGAGGATGCTGAGCAAGTTAGTTTATAAGATTCTTTCCAATTCTAAAGCTCTTGGATTCATTTTACAAGCAATCATCCTTGTTGTCTGCAAATATCCTAAACAAGATTTTTATGTCTTTAATCTAACTGACAATAAAAACACAGCACAAAATAAGCCCAGATATGACAAACTGCTAGAGACATTTTTTCAAAGTGACACAGATCCCTTCATAAATACTCTGAGATATGGTTTTTCAACATATCACTAAAACACCTAACATCTAACCCTCATGCATTCTGCATACAATATCATGAAGCATTTTAATACATAATAATTAAATAATTGGATAATTCAAACACCGCCCTGCAGGTATGTGCAAAACATATTCAATTGAGATCATCACAATGACTCTATAAGGTGGATGCTATTTTTACCATTTTAAATATCAGAAAATTGAAACTTAGAGACAGTAATTTTCTGTCAAAATTCATGGAAACTATTAAGTGTAAAAACTGGGTTAAATCTAGGCCTTTTTGCCATTGCCACATAGAATTTAAATGTGTTTTATTTATGGCACTTCCTCATGCAGTAACTTAAAATCAAAATCATCTGATATCCATGTATTATTACATTGATGCAGTCATTAAAAAATTCCCTATCATTTTATATTCTATCTTCTACAATCATAAAATCGAGAGTTGTGAGGGAGTTGTAAGCAATAAATACCAGTGCAACGAGACTTCAGATAATATAGGATCTCTTGTTAAAACATCTTAATACTGTACTTTAAAAGAACTTTAGGGTCCTGAATATAGCCAAAGCCAGGGTTGTTTCTTCTTGTTTGCAACATTTAAAAAAATAAAATTTCTATAGCTTTTTCAAATTGTTGCTATTGCTCAAAAGGTATGTATTTTTTACTTTTAAAAATAATATGCATTTATTATAGGAAACATAAAAATACATTTATATATGTTCATATACATTTTTAAAAAGAAAATTATATCATTTTGTAGCTTCCTGTTTAAAAATATTAATATATCCTAATGTTTTCCACATCATTAAATTTTTCTGTGACAGTTTTTAATGACTGTGCATAACAACAACAAAAAAAGAAACTGGTATCTTTGATATTAGAAATTAGCTCCTTCCTAAAGTCTTTCCTGGTCCTTCTAATTCAATCTGCTCCCTCTGATTCTCTAGGAAACTTATTTAAAACACTTCTGTGACTTCCAGCTTATTTTGCCTTATACTATATATAGGTAGTCTATATATCACTTGTCTGAACATTTCTATCATAATGTAAGCCCCTGAAGGGTAGAGGCTATATTTTAATCATTATGGTACCCATGAAAGGATCTGGGCCAGTATATAGTCAGGGTTCTCCAGGAAAACAAAACTGACAGGATATCTGTGTGTGTGCTTGATTGACGAGTCTGAATTCCGTAGAGCAGGCCTCAAGTTGGAAACTTGACGATGAGGTTGGGTGCTCCTGGAGAAGCTGCAAGCTGGGAACTCTGGTGAAGGTGGTGATGAATGCCCCAGTCAGCTGACTGGCTGATGTTGAAATAAAAACTCTTCTTGTTGACTGCTGAAATCATCAGTTCTCCCTTTAAAGCCTTCAACTGATTGGATGAGACTTCTTTCATTGCTGAAGGCAATCTCCTTTGTTGATTGTAGATGTAATCAGCCATAGATGCAATTAACTGACTAATGATTTAAATCTGTCTGCAAAATACCCTCACAGTAACAATCAGTTCAGTGCTTGTTTGACCAAACAATTGGACATCCTAACTTAACCAAGTTGACACGTGAAATTAACCCTCACACCTGGCACTCACAGAAAATAGGCATTTAATAAATATTTCTTGAAATAAGTTGAACTGAATCAAAATAGGTTGAGTTCCACATACTCTAGCCTTTAAGATTTATATCTGAGGGACTGAATAGATTGTTGGATGTGTCCTAGAAAGATCAAGCAAACATGGTTTGTATAACGTTTAAGTATGATTAAAATAATCTCATAATTATTACAGGTCATTATTTGGAAATCACCGCAATATATAATTTTTTAAATTTCTTTGCATAAACATGTGCTTATCAAACATATATAATTTGAATTATGGTTTTTGCTTTTGTTTTTCACTAATAATCAGCCTTTTAAAGTTTCTGAGAATACTGATAACCAATGTAGTTGATTATCATTCTGAAAGCTTAGAGCTATCTTTTCCCAAATCTAGGTACACTTTACATCTAGAAAGGCTGTACTGGGCACTTTAAGATTCATTTTGCATTAAATTTATTGACACTGTCAAAACCTTTTTTGAACGTCTCATATATACCATGTAGTGCACTAGGGACTGGACACTTAGTGAGAAGTTTGTCCCCTAGTCAAGCTGCTTGTACTTTAGCAGCGGACCCAGATGCATAAGCAATGGGGTAAGTGGCTGTTAATACAAAAGAAGAGCACCTTTCCCAGCCTGAGGATGTCAGGAAATCTTTAGAAGGAAATGATTTTTGAGCTGCCCTAAGATTTAGTAGGAGTTAGGCCAAGGTCTTTTTGGAGAAGAAAGACCTTTTGGGTAGAAGGGACAGGAGGAACATATGCTTGGTGTATGAGTCATGGAATGCCAGGCAGGGAGTGCTTGGAAAAGCGGCTGGAGAGATGGGCAGGAGCCACATTAAAGAAGGACCTGTAGATCAGGTGGAAGAGTTTTGATACTGTCTAAGTCTTTGAAGGAGTTAAGCAGAAGCATCCATGTTTAAGTCTGCATTTTAGCTCGACTGCTCTGATGCCTAGTAAAGAGAAGATAGGGACCTGTATCTGGGAAACCATTGCAATGGTAGAAAGGAAGGCACAGATTGAGATAGAAAAACAGGTTTGCTGGTTAATTGGAAAAGGAGAAATACCAGGTGTCTAAAGGACTTAAGGTTCAAGTAAGCTATAGTTAGTTCACTTTTAGATTTGTTGAAGGAATGAGCCATGGCTGGTGACACTGGCTGGGAATCTCAGCACATAGGCGGTAAATGAAAGCAGGAGCATTAAGAGCTCATCTATGGGGACTGTATAGAGTGATATTAGTAATGGGCCAAGAACGGAATCTTGAGGAATATTACCACTTAGAGAAGAGCATCAAGGAGAAAGTCTCTAAAGAGACAGAGAAAGCAATGTTGCAGGTGTAAAAGGAGATTCATGAGAGAGTGGAGTTATGGAAAACAAAGTGGTAAGACATTTTTAGAAGGATGGAATAGTCAAGTGTTAGGTTATTTGTTATTGTTGTTTTAAAAAAAAAGAATCCGAAGAAAAAAAGAAAAAGAAAGAGAAGGAGAAGTGAGAGGGGGGGAAGAGGAAGAACAAGAAGAGAGGAGGAAAAGGATAAAGAGAAGGAGAAGAATCAGAAGGAAGAAGAGGAGAAAGATAAAGAGGAGGAGAAGGAGAAGAATATGAAGGAAGAAGAGGAAGAGGAAGAGGGAGGAAATGAAGGAGAAATAATTTGCACTAGTAATTTTTTCTGTCAGGCAAGACTAAATGCTTTAGCTACATCATTCTATCTAGTCTTCCAAACCATCTTATGAGACAAGTACCTTTATAGCAAGAGTTCTTCACAAGGGTCCATGAGCTTGCACTGAAACTCAAAAAAACCCTATTCTTGTGGAGATGTGTTGGTACAGGTGCAATATATTTATTAAATAATACACAGTATAGTGTGGAATTAGTAAGGGCTCCATGGTTTTCACCTGCCTGGCAAAGGAGTCCGTGGAACAACAACAACAAAAAAGGTTACAAACACCTGCTTTATAGTAATATTCCATAACACCACAAATTCAAATATAATATGATTGGAAGTTGGCTCCCAGACCCAGGAACTCCCAACCAGTAAGTCACCTACTAGTTACTAGTTACCTGTATCAGTCAGCATTCTCCAGGGAAACAGAAACAGAGTTTTATAAGGTACCTTATAAGGAAGCACATTGGAAGGTGATATGTATAAACTAAACTGCCTTCCATGGTATCAGATGTCATATCTTGTATGCTATATTTTCTTGCATGTGTCAAAAGATCCTGGTTGGAGAAATCCTACAATGAAGCCTGGTGGGGGGTGGAATGGGGATTCTGGGTCATTTTTCATGTGACAATTTTTCTTCATTGGGAATTGATGGGGTGGATAAATTGACCACAGAATTTCTACAATACAGTCCTTTGAGAGCCTGACTGATTCAATACAAATTACACTAGAAAAGAAATATGGACAAGAAATATTTTTTTTAAATCTTGCACTTTAAATTTTGGTTTAGAGAAATTATCATGCAATAAACTTAGTAGCATTTCTTTTAGAGAGTAGAGAAGCATGCTTCTCAGTTCCCTAAATAAGGAGAAAAATGTCATAACTAGGTATCATCACTATCAATTTAATTAGGTTTTAAGAGGGGTAGGGCCACCTCACCTCTCAGAAGAAGACATCAGGACATGCCACAGAACTTGTCCATAGCTGAACCTTTGATTGTGTATGTGTCTCCTGTGGAGATGGATTTCAACAGTCTGATCTTCTGAAACAAGAGAAACTCCATCAGTGAGAAACTGCAACAGTAATATCTGAATCTTTATTTAATATCATTTTCAGAAAAAAAAAATAGAAGGGTCTTTGTTGAAAAGCATTTTAAATGATTTCTGACCCTTGGACTTCTGGATTTTCCACTTCATAGATTATAAAAGAATTGATAAATTCAGGTCTGAAAAGTGAAAGTGAAAGCGAATATAATCTGTTCCCTGAGGAAGGCTCCTAAAACACCATGGTACTAAAACCAAGTTTTGCACGTGGTGGCTTCTCTAGATTTGATCAACTAAATTTCCTCTTGTGATGGAAAAAATTAGAACTTTTTCTTCATGAAAGTCAATGATAGGTGAGCCTGAACATTTATTGACATGTGGTTCAAGAAACAGGTATGCCTATAGATTGAATATAGATTAAAATATTTTATTTCGAGCTAATAGTTTATAGGAAAACAAATTAGAGAATCTTGGATTTTCCCCAATATTTCAGCGATTTCATTTGGCATTTAATGATTACAATAAGATTGCTTTCAATGCCATTGGGAGATTTTGTCCACAGTTGGGGAGCTTTCTCTTTATTTTAAACCATCGGTTACATATTGCCTTGTACTAAGAGACTGTTGTAGTCAATAAATTCAGACTGAAATGTGCCATTGTCTTAATTTGGTTCACTCCAATTCAGCAAGTGCTGACTGAGCATCAGCTATGCTCTGGGGACTGTGCTAGGAACAAGGGCCATCAGCCATTGTCTGGTCTTTTACCCAGCTCAAGCGCTACGGGAAAGATAAGCCTGAATTTACCCTATGTTGAAGTGCTATTTAAAATAAAATAATCTGGGAGCACAGGAGAAGGAACAAATATCTCTGCATCTATTTGAACGGGGCTTGCGTTGATGATTAAGATTTTATCAAATCCTGTGCCACCCCCTTCTCTTGCCCATTCTCCTTGCAGCCAGATTTCATTTTATGAATGAATATTGGATTATATCCTCCCATGTTTACATTCTTCAATGGCTTCCCTTTACACTCAGAATGAGATCACATGTTTTCTCTCTGGCCTGCAAGTCCCTCCACGTTCTGGTTTCAGCCTTTCCAGCCACATCTCACCCCTCTCTCTGCTCAGCTCCAGCTGTACTAGTCTTTCTGTTTTTCACGCACTCCAGGCCCAGTACTGTTGTGAGCCATAGCATCTGCTATTCCCGCTGCATGCAAAACCCTTCCCATGTATCTTTCAATCGTTTGCTCCTTCTCATAGTTCAAGTCTCAGCATAAATGCCACTTTCTCAAAGAGGCCTTCCTGGGTCTCAGTGTTGAAAATACTCTCTATTGTACCATCGTGTTTCATTTTCTACATAACATTATTTGAAAGGATTGCACTTCTTTGTTTATGATCTGCTCTGCTACAACTACTCGTATCACCCTCGGTGAGCAGAGGATCCCTGTTGTGATGTTGACGAATATATTCCCACTTCTAGAACTGGACCTGGTATGCCGCAAGAGCTAGGTAATCATTGTCGAACGAACGAATTAAGATTGTTATATTCACAGATTCTTTTGCCAGTTTAAGTAATAGTGAAGACTCTAGTTGAGTTTTATCTCTGTATAAGTAAACATACCAATTCATATTTCAGTACAGTTTTACCATGCTAATGATTAGTTCTTAAAAGGAAGCCAAAAACCTAACATAATAAAAGAAAAGATGTAGGAAGTGTTCATGGCCTCTTTTCCTTGGAGACCTTGCCAGTGCTGTTAGCCTCTCATGGCACTAAATTCACAAATGTAAGAAAAATTAAAAATAAATTACCTTCTCCTCTTTTTATGTTTTCAACAGTGCCACTGTCTTTGAGTGTTCCCCAAAGGGGGTACACAGGGTCAGTTTGCACATAACTAGCAAGGTTGAAACACTATATCAGTTTTGCTGCAATCTTCTCTTTATGGGAAGGCTAACATTCTAATATTATTAAAAATGCAAACCAATAAGACATAAAAGGCCTTGCTTATTGCTAACATTTATGCAAAACCACTTAAAATGTTAAAAATATTAATCTCCTTCCCTATCTAGCAATTAATGCTGCACAGATGACGATAATTGTTTTTTCCACTGGAAAATCACCAGCAATCCACATTCTCCTCTTCTACTTAATTAACACGACTATATATATCCTTCAAAGTCACAGGAAACTGGTGTAATTGCTTTTGTAAACTCAACTAGTCTCCAATGACGAAAAGATTGCTAAATTAAATGCAAGTAATTTGAAGCTTAAAAAAATTAGGAAGATAGAAAAATTCTTGCTCCTTGTATAGTATGAGGTGATGTAGAGGTCAAGGAAAGAAAACTAAAAGTAACCATTCTCAAACCTACCTTTGATTTCCTGCTGAGATATTAGGTACATTGTCAAGACCATTTCTCAAGCAGGCGTCATGTTATATAAAATAATTATACTTTAAAATCAGTCACAACATTTCTGACAACAAAGATGTGTGCTGAACTGATTTGGAATCAAAGATTGTGTAAAAGAGACCTAAAGATTCTAGAAAGCAGAAAAAAATAATTACAGAAACTAGGTGGTAAAGAAAATTTGTATTTTTAATTTATTTACTTTTTTCCTAGAGAAAATAAAAGGAAAATGAGAAAGCAAGAAGGAGAGAGACAGAGATGAGGAGGGAGCTAGAGAAATCCGTATCTTGAGAGAAACAGAGAGTTACCCCATGTTTGGATCAGGTGTGGGCCACTTATCTATATGCAGGATTAAAGTGAATAAATAAGAAGTAATATGATTAAAGAACAGGCAAAAGTTTAACTCAGTGTGGAAAGTAAGATCTAGGAGAGAATTTCAAGATTATGTCTTTCTAACTCCTTCATTAGGCAGATGCAAGACTTGGGAATGGGCATAAAGGTGAAAGGTGAGGCTCTGGGGCCCAATTCAAATCTCAGCTTTCATCCCTTTAACTTCTCCAGGCCTCATTTCATCATCTGCAAGATGGGGGTAATAATATGTCTCATAGGACTGTAGTAAGAATTAAGATAAGAAATCAAAGTTTGTAGAATTGTGTGTGGCATCTATCCAAGCACTCAATAAATAATTCGGTTATTATTTAATGGATTCCCACACTTACATTTACTCAGAAACTTGCTAGTGGACTCCAGTCCCCTTATCTTCTTAGCCCGTGTTAACAGTTCTCTCCCTTTCGCTATTTTAGGGCTAGTGAGACCTCAGAGTTGGGCTGACTCACCACTAAATGTGATCACAATGGTTTTGTGCTATGTATTCCCAAAGCACACTTTGACAGCACAGAATACAGTAAGCAGGTGAATAAAGAAAGAGAGATGAAGAGGCATGTCTCCCTAAAAGAACATCATTTCCAAAGAACAGAAATATGAGATCTTGATAACTGTGACCCATCATCTACCCAATCAATTGGATACTTAAAGTGCAATAGACTTTACCTCCCACTACGAGAACAAAGCACTCTAGTATAATAGCAGTAAGAATAGGGAGGTTTTATCATTTGTTTAATGGAAAAGATGAAAAAAATAACTGAATCCTAAAGCCTCAGTTTATTTATATATATATAAATGGGAATAAGAATGTCTACTTTA